>PVKA01020504.1:0-40147 GCA_004027165.1 Ctenomys sociabilis | reverse complement strand
TGCCAGGCCTGGGGCTCCATGCCCTACCTCTCCTGGTACTACCCCACTGGTTCAAGGTCCTCCTTCTCCAGGAAGCATTTCCCCGTCTGCATGTTCAGGCCACAAGACCTGACTTCCCTCTCTTTTAAGACTTATTGCACAGTTTTGTAATTGTCTGGTATCTTTATTCTCTTCTTGCCACAAAACACACACACACATGTACTTTGGCTAAATGAGGATGGATGGTCCTGATCCATGTATCTTATTTTCTGCCAAATCTGATACAATTTCTGGGATATAGACACTCAGAAATTATTTGTAGAGTACACACAGAAGCATGCTTATCTTCTGTGATAGGCAAGGTCCTGTGTTCCCGTACTAATTTATTTGTTGGTTCAGCAAGTGTTTATTTAGCATTTACACACCAGGCACTGCCCTAGGCTCTGCAGGTGTGCCTGTCAAACTGCAGGCAACAATCCCTAAAGTAAGGAAGCTTACATCTTCATGGGGAGACAGGCAAAAAAGTCAAATAGGGAATGAATTAGATGTTAACTAACTAATGCAACCAAGTAGGGGACAAGGCGTGTTGGAGTAGCGCATGCCACTAATAGGAAGGGCTGTGTACTAGGCTGGTGGCCAGTGGGACCATCCTGATGGGGTCCTGTGCAGCAGGTGGGTGCACTTGGGTGCTGGCTCTCACCCTCCTGCAGGCAGCTCTCCAGGAAGTCTTCCCTCTATGTCCTTGCCACTGATTCTCCAGTAGCCTGTTCCCTTCCGCCATCACTCTGTTACTGCTTTTTTTTTTTTTTTTTTTTAATGTATTTATTTGGCATAGGTTCTTGCTACACAGCTTGGACTCATCGTGATCCTCCTGTCTTAGCCTCCACAGCACCAGGATTATAGGCGTGTGCCACCATGCCCTGTTTCCGTGGCTGGCTTGGACTGGGGCCTACACAGCATGCAGTACCGGGATCAAACCCAGGTCCTTGTGCTTGCCAGGCAGGTGCTTAGAATGCCGAGATGTCTCCCCAGCTCCTCTTAAGCTTCCTCTTAAGCACATTCCTTTATGTTGCACTTTCTGTCAACAGGCCCTTATCATTCCCTTGTGGTCAAACCTCCAAAGATTGTTCCTATTTATCCCTCCTGTATCTTTGATTTTTTTTTTTTTTTAGTTTAATAAGCATTTATTATGTTGCCTCTATGCCTGACACTTTACAGATTAAGTGGTTTAGTCATCATAAGAACTCCATTGTGGGTAACCTCAGACCAGGAGATGAGGCACAGGAAGGTCACATGACTCACTGTTACACAGCAGCTGTGAGACAGGCTGGGCCCAGGCCTGTGCTCCTGGTCCTTACACACTTGCAGTGCTCGGCTCCCCTGAACCCCCTTCCTGGGGCTTCATCTGAGCCACTGACCTGGTCCTCTTCTAGTCAAGTGACCATGACCTCACTGGAGCTGGATTCCATAGTCCTCTCTTCCAGACCTAACACCTCTCAGTATGTGCAGTGCTCTTGGTCGCTTGCACCTTCCCATAACCCTTTCTTCTCCAAGCAGGATATGAGCTGCATGGGAATGGGAAGTTTGCTCTTCTGAGCACCTAAGACAGGGCCTGGCACAGAGCTGGCAGCCCAGGAGCCCCCATTGAATGATTTCCTGGGGGAAGGCACATGAGCCACGGGACAGTGGAAGCCAGGTTCCTTCTGTCCTTCTCCTTGCTGGAGCAAGGCCAAGGTTTCTCCATCTGCTCATGCAGCTGACCCACCAGCAAGGCATGGGCATGTGCACCCAGGTTTCCAGGCAGACCTCTCCTCTACTATGTGGGGTATCTGTGCTCTGAAGCCTGGCCCGTGGTGTGGTGGCACACTGAGCACAGAGCACTGGGCAGAGCCCAGAACAGAACTTTGCCCTGTTCCCGTGGACAGCCCTCATCACATGGGTACCCACACCTGGCCTGGTCCGCACAGGTACCAGTGGTACCACAACCTCTGCCACCTTCTCCTTCCCTGGGGTACCACCAGGAAGAAGTCCTGCATCAACAGCATTGCTGCCGGTAAGTGATGGGTGCTGAGCTGCTGTGGGCCTGCGGACAGCTCAAGGAGTGGGCGTCCACCCCTTCCTACCTCACCTTGCCAAAACTGGGCTCTTCTTTGGCTGTCTGCATTTGTTTTGCGCCCCTGGTCTCCATGTATTTTCCTCTGTCCATTGCCTCTTCTCTATTGTCCCCTCTCTGTGCATCCCCTGCAGGGGTTGTGGGCTCCCTGGTTTTGGTTTCTCTGTATTTGAGTCTCCATTCTCACTGTTTCTGCCTGTCTGTCTCTGTCTCTGTTTCTCTGACTCTCTCTGTATGTCTCTGTCTCTATCTCTCTCTCTCCACATGTCTCTCCCTTTAATCTTTTCTCTTTCCCACTTTTCCAACTTTTTTTCACAGCCTTCCTCTCTCCATTCTATTTCTCTCCTTCCTTTCCCGTGCTTGCCTCGCCCACCTGATCTCTGGTTTCTCCTCTTGGCCTCTGGTCTTTGGGGGGCAGTAGTCCAGCTCCCTTGTGGGGGATCCTGCTGAGTCCTACACCTCTTCCCTCTCTTCCACAAGTGTGACCTGGTCCTGACCTTGGCCTCTGGTCTGAGCATCAGTTTCTTCTCTCTTGGCTCCTCTGCCCTCTCTGAAGTAGCTGGTCGGCTCAGCCAGGGTAGCCTTGTCCTAGGTCACTGTGTCAGCCTGTCTGGTAGCCCACAGCCTTTCAGCAGGACTGGTGTTTTCCCTCTTCTGCCAGGGTGACCCTGGAAGTGGATGTAAAGCCTAAGGTTATTCTTCAAGAGTTCATGCTGACTTTCCGAGTCTTCTATGTTAAGTTCCCTGGGAGGCCCTCCAAATTGCTGTCCTTCTCAGATTCTTCCCACTGAGCATGAATTTTCCTGCATGCATCTTTCTCTTTTATAGCCCGTATGTCAGATAACTTTATAAAACTTGGTTTATCTGCCTCCATTCAGCCAGTTTTAAATGTGGCTGAAAATGTAAATACTTATAGGTAGCTGAGTAAGTCTAGCTGGGCCTCTAGATGAGATTGCAAAGGATAAGATGCCTTTTCTCTTCCTTTCCCTCTTTGATCCTTAGTGTGATGACCACTGAATTCTATTGCCTTGCCATTCTCTCTTTCCATGTTTGGAAAATCTTCTCCTCTATACCCTTCCAACCCTGCCAGGAGAATATATATATATATATATGTATGTATGTATATATATTAATCAACACAAGGCTGTTGGTTACTATAATGAGATTATGTCCATGAAGGGGCTTTGTGAGCTGGAAAGCAGGGTACAGCAGTCTGCCTTATCCACAGTGGATATCTTCCAAAATCCCAAGGAGATACCTGAAATCATGAAGAGTACCAAGCCTTAGATGTACTGTCAGTTCTCTATCCATAATGTAAAGGGAGATGGCTCAGTAGAATAAGCACTTTCCTGGCAAGCACAAGGGCCTGAATTCAATCCCTGGTTCTGCCATAAAGGAAAAAAAAATTCAATCTATCCATAATTTACAAATTTGATGTTTTTTTCTTTCTAACTAAAGCACATACCTTGCACTATGGCTATAGCTTTTGCACCTTGAAATGCTACAGCAAATCTACCATGAATTTTTTCTTTCTTCATAATTTCAGAGATTTGGCCTTGTCTTTGATCCTAGCAACCTCTGCATATAATTTTTTCCTTTCCTTATTAAGTAGAGAAATTTCAGATGTTTTCTCTTAAAGGAAACACTGTATGGCTACCCTTTGACATACCTAGATTACTGGCATTGCTACTTTTGAGCTTTGAAGCATGTATTAAGTAAAATATGAATTACTGGAAGACAAGCGTTGTGCTGCGGTGACGCGGATCATATAACCAAGATGGCCGCTGGGTGCTTGAAGGGTGGGTAGCACATACCGTGTGAACACACTGGGCAAGCTGACGCACATACTGGGCAGAATGGAGTGGGAAGGCATGTGATTTCATCTCCACACTTAGGATGGGGTACAATGTAAAATCTATAAATTGTTTATTTCTGGAATTTTTTAAAAATTTATTTTTAAATTTTTTATCAGTATGTGTTTGCAGTTCATCACGGTTACATTCACCATGGGGACATGGCCCATTTACGTAACACATCTTTATCCTTTCTACTTCTGTTTTTCCTCCCCCATCTGTCGGCCACTTCCCATTTACAGAATATCTATTCTGTTTAATATTTGCAGACAGCAGCTGGCTATGGGTAACTGGAACCAGTGAAAGCCCAACGTTGTGATGCCTATCCACAGTGACCTGGATGTGCTATCGGAGGCCTGCCTGGACAGGAGAGGCAACTCCCCGGTGCCGGCAGTGTTTCCCACTGAATTCTCTGCTTTGATATTTTACTGACATCCCGTCAGTAAATCCCTAACCGATTTTACTCCTCAGGCCGGTGTGAGCAGGAATCTGCTTCGCATGCCTCACTCTGGTCACACCTAGGGCTTATCTTCTTAAAGGACTGTTTTGTGTTAGCAAGAATCAGGTCTCTTGCTTGGTGCAGAGATTTCCTCCTAGCATTGTGGACGGAAAATGTTTACATCTCTTTTTAAAATTAATTTTATTGATATGGTTTTGATATACATATTGACCACAATCCTTAGGGAATTTTTACTTGCACATGATACACTTTGATTCTTCTCTTTTCTCTCATTCCCCTCTCCTCCAACCCTTCTTTATTTGTGTACTTGGCACAGGGTCTCACTGCACAGCCCAGACTCCTGGTGATCTCCTGTTTTCAGCCTCCCCAACACTGGGCTTACGGGTGTGCACCACCATGCCTACTCTTGGTGGCTGGCTCAGCGTGCCCAGGGGCAGGGCTGGTGCAGCATGTGGTGTCCAGGATTGAACCCAGCTCCCTGTGCTTGCCTAAGCAGGTGCTTAGTCTTCCCCTCCTTATTTACAAAAGCTTGTTTCCATTTTTTTCTGTCTAGTCTTTTTTTTTCTTTTCCCTTCCTTCCCTTCCCCTTCCCCCACTTCTCTTTTGAACGTGGCTTGTGTTCCAGAGCTCATTGCCTCTAGGCAGCAAGCTTTGTGCTGGGGCCATATGTGTTTAGGGTCACACTGGTCCACCATCTGCTGGTCCTGTCACTGGAGAAATGTTTAGCTAGCCTCTCTAGGGCTCAGTTTTCCCTTTTATTAAAATGACAGTGAAGAATGTGCCTTTGTCAAGGTGTTGTGGAAAGTCAGAGTGGTAATGCTGGGAAGGTGCTTATCACAGTGCCTGATGCTTCATAAGTGCTCAGTAAGTGTAACTATTTTATTATTATCTCACGAGGCAGCCTTCGC
Source organism: Ctenomys sociabilis (assembly GCA_004027165.1). NCBI lineage: Eukaryota > Metazoa > Chordata > Mammalia > Rodentia > Ctenomyidae > Ctenomys > Ctenomys sociabilis. Next base: position 34,834 of record PVKA01020504.1, on the reverse strand, counting down.
ATGGCTCTGAACTGAAATTGACCTCCAAATAAATTGAAGAGGGCCTGGTTCTGCAGTCTGGAGCTACACAAAAAGCTTCTAATCCCTCTTGCACAGGACAACTTTCCAAATCTGTGAAGACAGCTTTGTGTCCCTTGTAGGTTTTCCCTTTTCTAATTTAAGTGTTTCCAGTTTCATCACCTATTCTTCGTATTTTTCATGTTTCCCAGGCCTGTTCCCATCTAGGTCACTGTTCGGGTACACACTTGTCAGTGCCCTCGACCTGGATACTAGAAACAGTCCAAGTTTCATTAGGGTATTTGGGGTGTCTCTTGTTAGCTGACTGGCTTAGCAGCCTGTGACCAATTAAAAACTCCTACCTGATTTTCACATAAACCTACCGAGCCTGATTGTATCAAATTTGTCAATTTTTTTTTTGAACTAAGGCAGGATTGGTGTGCATCTATTCAATTGCATTATATTTACAGTAGTGCCTTGGTTCACAAATTTAATTATTTTCATGATTTGGATTGTAAACCAAATTGAACAAGAACTGAATCGAATTTTACTTAAGGTTAACATTGAACCTCACCATTGAATTTGATTTGGTTCTCATCCAATTCAGTTTGTAACCAAAATCATGGAAAGAATTATTTGTGAACCGAGGTATCACTATACTTTGCTGTAGGTTGAGATCTGTATTTAATCCCATTATTTGAATATATAGTACACTTCTGTATTCAGAAGTCAAAAAATATAACAGGGTAAACCATGCAAAGTTCCCTTTGACCCTTGTGCTTCACCCACGCCTCCATCCATCTCTATCTTGCCTTCTCTCCACCCCATATAGGTCATGCCCATGTTATTTTTAGCCTCTTACCTTTCCTTCTGGAGTTTCCTTCCACAGGCATAAACAAATACAGGCTCTAGTTCTTATATTTCACTCATTTTTTACACAACTGGTACAATACAGTACACACTGCTCCACAGCTTGGTTTTCTTCACAGAACAATACCTTGAATCTTCTTCAGTCTTTGGTCTGACATAGTTTCACAACAGTGTCTTTATCCAAGTTGTTTACTGAACTGTCTAGAGCCAGGGGCCATTCTCCTTGGATGTGTTCCAGGCTGATGCCTTCCAGAAATCCACACCTATGTGCAGTGCTCTAGCACTCACTGGTAAAACCAACTAGTCTCATTTTCAGCTACCTTTTCCCTTATTCATGAGGAAAATGGTCAAATCCATCAACTAGTGCACTAAAGAAGGAAGCGTGCAGAAACTTGCTTATCTATCAGTATAGGACAGTGGTTATCACCTAAGAATGATTTTTTTTTTTTTCCCCTAAGAGACCTCTAGCAAGGTCTGGAGACTTTTGGCTATCACAACTGAGTGGAGTGGAGAAGGTGCTATTGGCGTCTAGTGGGTGGAAGCCAGGATGCTGGTAAGCATCTCATAGAGCGCAGGACAGCCCCTCACCTACCCATGCACACAACAGAGAACTTCTAGGCCCAAGGTTAATAGTGCACAGGTGGAGCAAATGTAATTTAGGCATTTTGCTGACACTTTTTTAATTAAAAGAGTTATTCTGTGTCATTTGGTCTTTACAAATCCATACTCCTTTTTACTAATCACTACTTTTCAAAGTTACATTGATATGAAATTGTTTTTTAGACAGAGAGAAACATCTGATTGAATTAAAAACATCATGTAAAGGCTGTCCAGATAGCTCAGCAGACTAAAGTGCCTGCTTAGGCAGAACACAGCTCCCAGGGTTCAATCCCATGCGTGCCATGCCAGCCTCACCCACAGGGTGCACTGAGATGGCGATTGAGACTGGGTATGGTGGTAAGCACCTGTAGTCCCAGCTCTTGGGAGGCTGAAAACAGGAGAATCACTATAAGTCTGATCTATGTAATGAGACCCTGTAAACCATGTAGACCCTGTCCTAAATACAGAAGAAAAAAAAAAAAAACCGTGTAGACTCCTCAGTCATACAGAGTCCTCAGATTTGAGGACTGCTCTTCTCATGGGGAGTAAGATCCTCAAGGAGTACCCTCCTCTGTGGAGATGTCTTGGTGCAGACTTCCTCTCCTGTTTCGCAGAACCACTCATGTCACTAGGAGTGGCTTTTATTCTGGCTCTTCTTCTATCACTGTCCTCCCCAACAGGAATGGTACCCAATACATGGAAAGTTAGGAAGTGGTGAGGAAGTGTCATCAACCAGGGAACAGGCACCGTAAGATAGCTCTCTTTTCCTCTTTAAAAATGCATATTTCTCATTAGGGAGGAATCAGTGTCTCCAATGTAACATTTCAAAAACCTTGACTAACTGGAGTTTGGGAGGATAATTTTCCATACCTCCTAGAAAGCTAAGTCGGAGATGATTGAGTTGAAATGTGTAAGAAGGCACTTTGTTAGTGTCCAGCAAAGCCCAGAACCCCAGGCTCTCCAAGGGGACTGTGGTGGCCAGTGCCCCCAGCCCTGTCCATATTCACTGAGCTCCCACCTGCCCAAATGCTATTCTAGTCTTTTTCCTTCAGGGATAAGGCAGGGTCCTGAGTCCTACAACAGGACTTTTATTTGGTAAGAACAGTACAAACTTGGGACAGATCTGTATCACAGAGGTCTCTCATCACAGAGACCTTAGACTGTTCTAGCGAGATATATAATTCTTTTTTTTTTTTTTTTCTGTCTTTTTGAGACAGGGTCTCTCTATGCATTTCAGGCTGGCCTTAAGCTCACTTTGTAGCTCAGTCTGGTCTTGAACTCACAACAATCCTCCTGCCTCAGCCTCTCGAGTGCTGATTACAGGAATGTGCCACCAAGCCCAGCTACGAGATATATAATTCTTAATGCCTTGAATAATCAGTTTCTCATCTGCAAGAGTGGAGATAGAAACACATACCTCATGGCTGTGCAAACAAAACTAACATCTACACTGCCTGTGTGTGTAGAAAGAAATCAATATAATAGTTACTACTGAGTGCTCTAGTATCCTAGTATAGGTATCAGACATGCAAGATCTCATAAGGTCAACTTAAAAATGCCTCAAACTGTTGTAGGCAGCGGAGTTGGATAAAAATATTTTTAGACAGTCAGTTAGGGCCAGGCCCTTGAAAGAAATAATAACAGGAAACAAGATGTCTGCAACTCTGGGAGGGACAGAGACTCCTGCTGTGAACCAGACCTAAAGGCCAAACAGATGCTAAAAGAGTAACACCAGGGATTGATAGTCTAAATAGGTAGTGATCACCTAAAAAGACCCAAGTGAGTCACTAGCCCAACCCCCAACAGGAAGGGACTCTGTCCTGCAAGCCGCTTACTACCTTACTAGCTTCCTCATTTGGTCCTGGGCCTAATCAAATTTACCTGAACAATGGTGCTTGTAATCCCATTGGTTGACCATAGTTTTGTCCCACCCCACATCCGCCTAAGCAAGACCTCTTCTCTACCTTAGACCCGCATGGTTTTGCCCTATAAAAGTCCCTAAAAGAGGCAGCTTCCTGGGCAACCTTCTTGGGACCCCCTCTGTCCCTCTCTGACAGAAGCTTTTCTATCCAATAAAGTTTTTTCCTTAACCTCGGTTTGTTCCTAAAATTCATTCTTTCGTTTTAGAGAACATGAACTCATCAAGGTCAGGTTGGGAGTTTTACTTCCCTGTATCAAAAAGACCATGGATACACAGAAAAGAGTCAGTGCCATTGGTGGTGTTTTGAAGAGCACTGGCCTTGGGGCCACAGGGGGACCTGGCTTTGAATCTTTCCTGTCACTCAGGATCTGTGTTAACACAGACACTTCTTCATTCTTTCATAAGCCTCCTCTCTCTCTCTCTCTCTCCCCCCCCCTTTCCTTCCTTCCTTCCTTCCTTCCCATTTCTGTGGTTCTGGGAACTGAACACAGGGCCTCCTCTATGCTAAGCAAGCATCCTGAGCTTTTTTGTAAATCTTATCTTTAGATAGGTCTCACTATGTTGCCCAGTCTGGTCTCAGACCTGCATTTCTCCTGTCTCAATCTCCTGAGTAGCTGTGGTTATGGTCATGTGCTGCTATCCCCACCTCTGTGCTTTCTTACCTATAAGAGGACAATAACAGGCCTACCACAACATCAGCAGAGATTAAATAAACGTTTGGTGAGCCCATGGTTCAATTCTTTTTGTTATTGAAGAACAAATAGCAATGATACAGTTTCAAATCAAATTAACAGGACAGATTTAATAATTAATACATTACAAATTGTTTTCCTAATGGTTTGTTGTCATACAAGGTGCATACATGATATTCTACTTACAGACACTATTAGAGCAGATGTCTCTAATCAATGAATTAAGAGAATGTAGCTGTATACTTAACTTATTTTTTTAAAGCTGAATTATAGCACAGTTTCAATAATTAATACTTTCTACCTTGTTATCTTCCTAGTGGTTGTCCATAGTACCCACAGTTCAATTCTAACCAGCATGGCTTCTTGAGATAGATGGCATTTGAGATGAGCCCTAAGGAATGAAGAGGTTGCTCATGAGAGCAAAAGGGAAAGACGATCTCGCTCTCTGATAAGTTAGGAGCCAAAAAAAGCAGGGAATTGTGAATGTTTGTGGAGCTCCCCAGAAAGTTCAGAATGTAAGCTTGTGTATCAGATAGACCTTGGCCAAGCTGTCTGTCTTCTGTAGGCTTCTGATCCTTCATCTGTACAGAGTAGCTTACAAGGCAGATGGGAAGATGCTGTGAAGCTTACGTGCTTGGAGGACCATCACTGATACGTTGATGGCTCAGGGATTGGGCTGCATGGTCCGGGTGGGCCAAGGAGGAGACTCGTGGCTGGGGCAGTAGGAAGCCACTGTCAGCCTTTTGGAAAAACCACATGATCCCAAATGTGTCGTGCTAACTCTTGGCAGGGGTGGAAGGTAGGCTGTTGAGGAGGGTGCTAGCAGCATGGAGATCCATTGGTCTGGGCTGCGGCTGATGTTTTACTATTTCTTCATGCTGGTCTCTGGAACAAACCACAGAGACTCAGCAAGGCCCCAGGCTCACAGCTGGACTGCACCAAGGTCCTTGGGTGGAAGTGAAGAGTTTTGGGCCCCTCCCTGCTGGACTCTTCCTCCACCCTCATCCAGCCTCTCTGTGACAGCTGCGGCGCCCACCCCCAGTCCCTGTTTGGAGCAGTGATTAATACAGGTTTAAAATAATCTTTGTCTTCTCCCTTTGTCCGCCCCCAGCACAGCCGCTGCTCTCCTCCCATCCCCCACCCCCTCGCCCTTTATGCAGAGCTGGCCACACCTCAGAAACCAGCCTCCTGCCACCTGGGCCTGGCCTCGGGCCCTGCCTCCTTCCCTCACAGCCCAAGACCTGTCCCCCAGGTCACCTGCAGGAGCACTGCAGGCAACACAGCATCCCCACTAGGCCCCTTCTTGTCCCCTCAGTTCTGCAAAGGTCCCTTCCTCAGGTCTTTCCGGGTATCTGGACAAGGAGATGCAGCCATAGATCATCTCTCTTTGCTTGATGCTGACCTTGGGAAATGCCAGGGCCCTTGTGGGCATTGAAACTGGCCACAGGACACCCTTTTTCACTGAAGCATTGAGCTGTAGTCCACATTTTCCAATTTCCATGGAGCAGCCCTTGTTTCAGTTTTAATTTTTTATTTTATTTTTTTCACTTCCTCACTGATACTCTAAATCGAGGGCCTGGAAAATAGCATCCCATTGAACAGATAGAGAAAACCAAAGCTCAGAGAGGTTAAGTGGTTTCCCCAAAGGTCAGAGCCAAAAACAGGGCAGAGGACCAGCCCCTCGTCTGTCCTGGCAGGCAGTCCACCTCCCTCCCCTGAGGCTATGGGTCTCCATCTTATTTCTGCAACAGGCTGAGGCACCGTGGTGCTCCGCACTTTCTTCCTGTCCCAAGAACAAACCTGATCATTAGCAGATGGTTGCCCTCTAGAGCCACGTGACTCTGAACCAAGAGCAGTGCTTTTGTCTGGCTCCTACCCTATGTGTCTATATTTAGAGGAAGACATCTGGGTATAGACAATGGGCTCCAGTGAGTATCTCCACCCTTCCAAGTTATAGTGTATTATACCTTAAAGAGGTGCAATTTTTCCACCCCTAGTTTTGCCGAGCAAGAAATGGAGGAACAGGAAGCACTCAGAGCCAGACGGCTGTGGAAGTGCAGGCTGACCTTCAGGGCCCATCCTAGAGGCTGCCCTGGACTCCTGCTAAGCCACAGGAGTTACAGAGGCCATTGCGTTAATGTCTCCCTCCTGGCAACACTGGAGCAGATGTAGCATAAATGAAATTCATTTTCCCCGCACATGGTAGCCAGAGGCAGAGAGGGTTAGAGAAGAAAGAAATGTGTTGGGTGACAGAGGAAGGTGGGCGACAGAGTTAAACAAACCTGGGGAACCAGATGCAAAAACGAAGCCCAGTGTGGGCAGCTGGCGGGCACTTGTGCCCGCCCGGCCTCCGGCAGGTGCTCACTTGGCTGCCAGGCTGAACTGTGCATCTGACAGCACAAAAGACACTTTTCCTCTGCTCTGTCTAGTGGGAGAGAACGGATGAGCTCATGCCTGTGCTCAGAAAGAGCTGACAAATGCTGAGTTAATCCTGAATTGCTTGCTTGGGATTAAAGAAAGATGGAGGTGGGGAAATGTCACTCTGGATAGGAAAGGGAGACTGAGTGTGTTTGATGGCCTGGATGGAGTCAGGCTAAATATTTAATGTTCTTGACAGAGACCTGGAGGGGGCTGTCCCTTTCTCTAAACAGTGACACACACGGACGGCTCGGGGCTGGGAGACAGAGGAGCCGGCAGCCGAGACTCAACTGCTTCCAGCTGCTTCTTACAGGATACAGAGGCGGCTGTGTGGGGGTGTGGCAGGGCCTGTGGGAGCAAAGGGTCAATGCAGATTGAGGCTGGGGTTCGGGGACAGAGAACAAGAGAGAGCTTCCTTTATTAAAAAAAAAAAAAAAAAAAAAAAAAAACAACTAACTAACAGTTCATTCTTTACATTTGGAATAAAAACCTGTTGTAATTACCTAGCAGTGGGAAAGCAATTTCCAAGCAGCTTTATTGTTCTGCTCCCCAACCAAATGTGCAAGGAAACATCCACCAGGGAATAGCAGGAGCAGCACCACACCGCAGTAACTATGATATTTAAACGTTTCCACAGTAGAAATTTCAATAAGGTTTAAATGAACCATAAGTTGATTTCTCTCTGGATTATTTTTTCCTCTTCCTTTATTGCTTAAGACATTGTGCTCCTACACCGTATTTATATGGTGCTAGCAAAGAAATCCCAACAGGAAACTTCAAAACTTTATGGGTTGCCACTCAGAGGAGCTGCCTCTGAATCCATGTCCCCGGGGGGGACAAGCACCTTCCATCCGCCCAAGATTCCCACTGAGGTACCTAAGGACACGGGGCTCTCACCTCACTGCCCCAAGCTGCCGTGGGGAGGATCTACTGTGTGTGTGCTCGCTTGTTCATCCTAAAATAGTAATTGTCAAGTTATATCCCAGTGAAGGTAGGAAGAAAACTGTAATTCAATTTCTAAGTCCTTGACCACCAAGACTATGTTTGAAAGAGCTCCTCTGGAGACTAGGATGGGCTGGGATCCGAGAAGTGGGTCGAGTCTGAAATCAGAACATTCAGTATCTCTCTATGGTATTATAGGTTTAAGTCTTGGAATTCCATGGAGGATACAAAAAGGATTAGACTATTCCATCAACCCCAACAATAGCCCTAGTGATAGCTACAATATGTATAGTATTACTGTAGACTATTTGAAACATAAATACATATTTTTAATTTTACTTAATCCTCACAATGCCACTGAGAAATCATAATCACTACAATCATCGCATTTTGCAAATGAAGAAACTGAGGTACAAGGAGTTTAATTAATTTGCCCCAGCCCTCGTAAAGTGCTGGAGCTTGCAATAGCTCCTCACCTGGCTGCCACCAGATTCACCTGCTCAAGTGTGCATTACAGGAGTACTGACTCCTTGGAATTCAAACAGTTGCAGTCTTCTAGATGAGCAATACCGCGACGGGTGAGAGGGAAAGCCTCTGCCAGTACCTTCCTTGGGGATTGAAGGAACTGCCGAAGCTACTTGCTGGGATGAGACCCCCTCCCTCTGGGAGGTACAAAGCAGGTCACAGCAGTTCCTGTGAATTCATCCATTGTCTTCTGTTACTCTGTTACTTCTGGACACCTGAGGAAGCTTCTCTGCAAGACTGAGACATGGCATGGTCAACCTCTATACCATGTTTTTTCCAGGTAGCACATGCAGAACCAGGAGAGGACACAGAGCTCTGAGAATGGTTTAATTTCCAGCTTTCAGAAAAAGGCCCTATCTAGGAATCTCTGGCCAGAGACATGCATTTGTGCTGAGTTTTTTGCCCAAGAAGGGAGTCATTTAAGAGACTCTAAATTAAATATCAGGATTCTTTGAGTCTTGAGCCTGCCGGCTTTTAGGACTAGAATTGTCCACTGAGTCTCATGGATCTTTAGCTTGGTGACAAAAGAAGGGGGATTTCTCAGCCTCCACGGCCACCAGAGCCAATTCTTTATTGTCTGTCTATCTTTCTGCCTGTCTGTCCATCCGGACTCAAGAATATATAAAGCATGATGAAACTATACACTAGATGTTTAAGTCTTTTAAAATGTATTACAGTAAAGGACACATTGCCATTGGTCCCTTGAAAATTCCTGCGCTTGCTTCACACACACTTGAACCATTGCTCTCGCCACTTCCTGAAGCGGTTGTAGAAGTCCACTTCTGTGTGTTTATAAGGCATGACCAAAACATGGTGAATGCGGCTTCCAAGTGCCATCCAACAGAAACACAGACTTGTAAAGACACATCACTGTATGTCCTCATCCACCCTATTTACTGGATCTGGCACTATTAACTTCTGGCTCTTCCCTGAACTCAAAATGACCATGAAAGGTAAATATTTTGAACTGACTCAGGACATTAAGGCAGCCAGACAATACAACTAAAGACACTGTAATAAATTTTTTAAACTTTGCGCATTCACTTTACTTTTCAATCATACTTTACAAATATATTGACTTAGAGCCCTTAGTCACACACAGAAACCAAATTCACCAAGCTTTAAGCCAGTGAATATTTCTGGTATTTATATTGATGAATGTTCTGCAGAGAAATAGGATCAATAGGCAATGAATGGGTAGTTGGAGAGAGGGATGGATGGATGGATGGACGGACAGACAGACAGATAGACAGACAATAAAGAATTGGCTCTGGTGGCCATGGAGGCTGAGAAATCCCCCTTCTTTGGTCAAGAAGCTAAAGATCCATGAGACTCAGTGGACAATTCTAGTCCTAAAAGCCGGCAGGCTCAAGACTCAAAGAATCCTGATAATTTCATTTGGAGTCCAAAGGCTGGAATCGCTGCTATCCCAGGTCAAAGTGGAGAGGATAACTTCCCTCTTACTTGTAGGACAGTCAGCATTCCTGTCCTGTTTGGTTCTTTAACTGAAGGCGCATGGGACCCCCCACATTGTGGAAGACTCCACTTTACTGAGTCTGATTCAAATACTAATCTCATCCAGAGACCTCCTGAAATAATGTTTGACCAAATATCTGGGCACCCCATGGGCCAGTCAGACCAACACTGGAAATTAGCCATTGTATTGTTTCAGCCCCTGTGCTGCTCACATTTCCCACTCCTTACCCCTCAACTTCTGTGCAAGGTTGCAGAAAGCAGGGAGGGTGCTCAGAGCGTCCCATTAGTTCCCGTAATGAGATTGCCCTTTCCTTTAGCCTGCCACATCTGCTGGCTCTGGCAGCCAGCTGTGTAGGTTAAAGCTTGCTCTCTTGGTTCTTTGCCCTCTGTTTCTCCCCCTAGACCTCCTACTACCAGAGAATGGTTCAGAGAAGCTGAGCAGGAGAAGAAGGGTCCACACATGAGCCCTGCCTGGCCTGTGGGTTTGGTCCAAGCCCCAGGCACTGTGAATGGAAGGAGGCTGAGATGGAAGCAGAGGCCCTGAGTCTCCTTCACTCAGCAGCTGAGCTTGTGCTGACTGGAAGCCTGTGCCTTATTAGGCATAATAAGGCCATATTGTGGCTGGCAGGGGGGAAGCACATTTCACGGGAAATGGGATTCAGCAGAGACAGGAAGAGGTTTCGTGTGCACGTGTCTGCCTGCTCATCTGAAAGTTGGCAGCAGCAGCAAGACAGAGAAGTAAACACAGACTTCCCCTTTCGGTAACACAGAGGTGAGACAGTTCTGAGGCTCAGACTGAGGGCGCTTTGGCTACAGGCACATGTTGTCCCCTACCTAGCAGCTGCATGACCTTGGGTGAGTCACTTGTCCTTTTTTATGCTCCCATTTATTCATCTGGAAAAGTGAAAATAATATTGTACCATCTCCACAGGATTGTTTTGTGAGGGTCAGATGAGGTAATGCACGTGAAGCGCATCACAAAGTGCCTTACAAAGTGAGGTCCTATCAATATTGGTGTGTGTTACCACCCAGTAGCCTCCTCCTTGGCTTCCCCAGGTTCAGGTTTGCCTCACTGGAAAATTCATAGCAAAGACCAAGTCTGAAGCTGGCTCCACGCACCTGGGTAATGAGTGCTCGGGGCGAACTGCCTGCAACAGAAAAGTCAGGAACTCTCCCTCTGCCCTGCTGTGCTGCACATAGGAGGCTGAGCATCAGACACTCCGGTTGGGTGGGTTTGGGACTGAGATGCAAGTTCCCCTATTACCACTCCTCTTTCCCAGCCTGGATAACTGAAGCAGTAGCTGTGTCATTGATGTGCAAGGTGGAAACCATGTCTGTTCGGTCCTCAGGGCTGCTCCCTTCTTTGGCACCCTCCCAGCCCTGTGGCTCTGTGTCTGTCCCCTTTGGGCTGTCCTCCCTGGGCAGGACATATCTGAAGTGAAAGGTCCCCTCTACCACCATCCTCATGGAGCGTGTCTCCTCCCTGTCTCCACACCCCCGGGCCTCACCTGAGTCTCAAGTGTGTGCACAGATGCACACCTGGGCTGAAGTGTTGAGGAAATTGGTTTGAAGGAGGCTCAAGCATTTTGGAGCATGAGCAAATCTGAGACCCTGAGAAAACTCTTCCCACTTCTGTCTAGATCACTGATACCCCAGAACACTTGTACGTGCTAGCATGGTACGTGCCTGCTACTTAACAGGTTGCTTAATGTGAATGTACTGAATAAGTGATTTTTTTGTGTATAATGGGCCAGGATCCTTTTTTTTTTTTCTTGAATAGATAATATATCTTAGAAATTAGTTTCTTGGGGACAGAATCTTATCTAACACTTCTTTGTACCCTACTACCACCACTTTAAGCCCAGGCCTGAAAGGGGGAATAAAATATGTGTCTTCTCTCCTCCCAGGTGGTCAGAAAATATTAAGTAATTCAAAAGTTACTTTTTTTTGTTGTTGTTTTTTTGTTTTGCTTTGGAATAAGTTCTGTAAGTGCTTTGGAGCAGATCAAATCTTCCTGGCTTTATTTTGTTTGGACTAGTATTAATAATCCATTTATAACTCCTGGACTTCCGCCAGCTTAGATCAGGGTAGGTTGCTTGGAAGCTGAGGTGTCAGAGGAAGGGCTGGTGTACCATGATTTAAAATTTGACTGAAACAGACTAGGACAGAGCCTATGACACACGTGCCAGGGCAGGCTACTTGTATCAGTAGAAGCTCCAGAAGGTTCACCATCATTAGCCCAGGAAGTGAATCTGCACACCAGGGCAAGGATAAGAATAGCCACCTAGCATCATTGACTGTTTCAGAAGCACTCAGTAAATCTATGCCATTTGGTTGTTCTGGGCTTCTGCTTACCCAAGCCCATGGGGTTGTCTTGTATCAATTCCAGAGAATATTTCAAATTATAGGATATTCTGTATTTGGGGGTGTGGTGACCCACAGCTATCACCCTAGCACTCTGAGGCACACTGAGGCAGGAGGATCAGAAGCTTGGGCCCAGCTATTGCAGGGTACTGACTTAGTGAGGCCCGACTTAAAATTTAAAAAAAAGAGAGAAGGGTTTCTCAAAAATAAAAAAAAAAATAAAAATAAAAATAAAAAACATAGAGAAAGTTGCCTTAAAATAAAAAAAAAAGAAAAGATTAGGGATCTAGCTCAATGTGAAGACCCAAGACTCAATCTCCAGTGCTGCAGAAAGAAAAAGAAAGAGTGCCAGCCAGATAGCTCCACAGATTAAAGTGCCTGCTCAGGCAGATACAGGGACCCAGGTTTGATGCCCTGTGGGCAGTGCCAGCCCTGCCCCCAGGGGGCACCCTGAGATGGTGACTGAGTGTGCTCATGGTGGCAGGAGCTGTAATCCCAGCATTTGGGGAGGCTGACAACAGCAGAATCACTATTAGTACAATCTGTGTAGTGAGACCCTATAGACACTGTACTAAATACAAAAAGAAAAAAAATTAAAAAATAAAGAAAGAAGGAGGGAAGTGAGGGAGGGAGAATAAGGGAAGGGAATAGAAAGAAGGAAAGGAGGGAAGGAGGGAAGGACGATAGGAAGAGAGAAAATGAAAAAAGAGGGAAGAGAGAAAAAAAAGAAAACAAAAGGAAGTGAGAAAGAGAAAGGAAGGAAGGGAAGGGGAGAGGAGGGAAGGAAAGGGACAATGTTATACTGAAAATGATCATTTGACAGATGAAGAAACTTTCTGTGGGTGTAGAATAATTTGGAGGAAGAGGTCAGGCACCTGGCTCAACTTAGTGCACTTGGTCCATGGGATACAAACTTTTGCTAAAGAAGAAGGGACATGGGGACCTGGTTTCCCCACCAGTTGCATAGTGGATTTCCTGAGCCTGTATGTTTCTGCGCTTTACTGCCATCTCTGGTGCTACATTCTGAATACAACAGGCCAGCGGCAGAGGAGCTCTTGGCTTTGTTCTGCTGCCTCCAAGAACACCCATCAGTCACAATTTCATGTTGAACGGGGCTGTGAGGAACTTCAAGGCCGAGATGATTACATTTGGTACATTACACTTCTGCCGGAGAGCTAAAAATACCCTCCTGGTGGTTGCTAAGTGCAGGTCTAATGGTTTTCCTTAGAGGAAAGAATGGAATTCTAGTTTCTATGAATCTGGAGGCCTTGTGTCCAGGGAAATGAGGACAAGAAATTATTGGAGCAGGGTGGAGAGCATCCCTGGAGGAGAAGAAGCTGAGGGCCAGTCCCAGAATTCATCTCTCCCTATGTTAGAGAAAATCCCCTGGGCTTGGGGTCCTCAGAGATTCTGGTTCCCCAGAGGGAATACACAGGGGGCTGTTGCCTTCAGGAAGAATTCCTTCCCCTGATCTTCACTCTCCAGTCCTTGGGGACCTAACCTTCCGAACTTTCAATTCTAGAAGTCTCACTTTTTCATTTGCACATTTGTCCCCAAAGTAGCACAAACAACCTACATATTTTAAGAGGAAAAAAATCCTTTGGCATTTTGGGGATAGTCCAAATTTTGTGTCTCTGCTTTCCTAGAGACCTGAAATGGATCTAAATCAAGTCTTCTCAATAAATTAAAAATGTAAAATTACCAAGCATAGAGCCACCTCAGGACCACTTCCTCTCACCTGACACATACTCCCCATGGCTAAAAATGAAGACATTTTGTTTACTATTTATCCAATCCATCAGAACTCCTAAAGCCAAGTAGAAGCCTTGCTGTGCCCTGGGAGGTTCTCTTGGGGACCCACCCCTTCTGGTTGTCACCACCTGTTGGAGAGGCTGCACACCGTCTAAAGCAGAAGTCCAGCCCCAGGTCACCTCAGCCCCTCTGGAACCAGAACGTCTCCTCAGGACATTGATTCATTTACTGGAGGCTGTTGCCATGGTTTCATCCTCCTGATTACCTTGGACATTGACATGCGTGTGAGTTTGCCTTGCCTGGCACGGGCTGATCAGTGGCCTTGGGAGGTGGGTGAGGGTTAGTGAGGTGGTGAATTGAAGCCAGCCTGGAGCGAGGCGTTCACAGCAGCGTTTCCGCATCTCCACACAGGAGCGCCCCCAGGGGCTGGTCAGACAGTGTCGTGCCCAAGTGGCTGTCAGTGGCTGCTGATTGCAGTGTACTATGAAGAGGAAGAGAATGAATACATCACCGGGCCGGGGGCCGATGGGGGTGTTTCTGCCTCGTGTTGTTCAGGGCAGCGTGGATGAGTTCACCCTTGCTCAGACTACTTTCTTAGAAAGGAATAATCAAAGTCGAAAACAAATTGTGCAAGTGAAAACCAAAACATCACATTTGACTCAGTATTCTTGGTATTCTTGGCTCCGAAATGCTTTTTTGCTGTCACCGAAAATCAATTTCCCCCTCCTGAGGTGGAGATCTGCCCCTTCCGTAGGCCACAAGGTACTTCAAAGAACGGACGCAAGGATGCAGAGGCAATTGCTAAACGGCCAAATGAACTTCCAGAAGAGTCTGAGGCAAGGCAGCCGCTCAGTCCCCAAGTGACTATTTTTGAAGAACATATTTGAATGTGCATGTTCTCAGATGTTCGTTAAAACAGCCTCCTGGGCTGCGGCTCCTTCTTATTGGCTCTTGCTAACAGGGGAGAGCGGTGGGGTGATTAATTCAAAAACGGTGGATAATCAAAAAGCTCAGTGTTGTTTGACTTCAAATGTGCAGTAGGAAATATAGATATTGTACATGACTTACTGTGTGTTTGCCTGCTAATTATACTCTGCTTCAGCCAGCATGGAAATGAGCTGCCTGTCTGTGAATGCACACCAATTAATGGCTGGGTCAGGCTGCTTGGAAGCTTTTGGAGTACGTGGAGCAAGGGGAGAAATCTCCCAGGATTTAACGTTTTCTACAGATGTTGCACCAAGTGGGTAATTCACTTGGGCATAACTGAGTATTGACTGTAATCAGATTCCTTAGCTGCCCAGGAATGAGGTAGCCCCTGCCCCACCCCTGCCCAGGCTCTCTCTGTTCCCCTTGCCTGTGCCAGGTATTTCATAAATCTTGAGAATCGGGCACTGCCAAGTAGGCAGTGGTAAGGGGGCTGGCTAATCTGTATTCACATATTAGCCGTACTTCCCAGTGAATTTCAATAACTTGGAAATGGACATTTAGCATCTGGGAAAAAGGAGGCATCTTAAGTGGTCAGAACAAGTCTATAATAAGCGTCTGCCAAGAGAGACCCTCTCCAGCCAGATGCTGAGCGCAGGATCCAGACCCTGGGCAGGGGCTACAGCTGCACTTGATGGCACATGTGGCTGTCCTCCTAGGTGGAGCAAGCAATGCTGCTCCCCCATGGAGTGGCTTGTGCCAAAGAAACACTATCTTATTCATAGAGTAGCATTTCCAAGCCTGATTTCCTTCTTCCTGTAATTCCCTGACCCCAAGAAGAGCTACTGGCTTAAGACGCTCCTTAGGAAGTCTCCAGCCAGATCTGGAAGTGTCAGTGTGCACCTGGAATCCTAGCACTCTGAGCAACTGAGGCAGGAGAATCACAAATTCAAGCCCAACCTAGGCAGGTAGCACTATTCAACGATAGTGCCAAAAATAAAATCTGAAAAGGAAAGAGCAAGAGATTTATCTCAGTGCAGAGATTCTGGGTTCAATTCCCAGTACCACACCAAATATAAAAGAAAATCTGTAGCCAGAAATTCCTACCATCTGTCCCTCCACACATGTTTCCTGTCACTGGCCATACCATTGTGTCTTATTTGTATGCTACAAGGCAGCCAGGCCCAAGAAGACCACAGACCACAGGAGCATGGGCCAACCCTGGTCTGGCTAGACCCACATCTCCTGGGAAACTAGTCTCTGCTTGTCTGAGCATCCTTTTGTACACACATGCACGCGCACGCACACGCACACACAGACACACACACACACACACACACACACACACACATACACACAATGTGCACAACGCCTCCTGGGAGAAGACGGAGACCAGGCAGTGTCCAACACTGAGCCCAGGCCACTGTAAGGTCCAACTGGGACTTGTGAGTGTATTAATGAGGAAGAGGATTCAAAATAACCAGGCTCCCCCCATTATAACACAGGAGCATCTGCATGTGTAAACCCCACTGGATATGCGGAAGTGGACAGGTTGATGTAAAAAGCCTGGAGTTGAATTGATAATACTTTTTTCTCTTGCCATCTCCTTTGTAAGAATTCCAGGGCAGGGGGCAAAAAAAAAAAAAAAAAAGAATTTCAGCTCAAAGATTTCTCAATGTATTGTTGATTTATTGTCTGGCATCAACATCCCTTATTTCCCATTATCTCTGTGGCATTCATGAGCTCACCATAAAATTTTGCTCAATTTTGTTCTCTTGCCATAAAAACTCTCCCCTGCATTAATTAATTGATTAATATTTTAAAAGCAACAGTAAATACCCTGGTGTTCCTGACCACAACTTGGTGAAAGTCTTCTACATCCAGCATTTCACAAGGTCTGCCTCTAGACAGTTGCTCCACAGAATATGAACGATATGAGGGTTTACAAGTCAAATAAATTTAGTAAACATTGGATCCAACAAAAGTAAATAAGTTTCTTAGGATAAGCCTTCCCAGCCTTTAATGTACTAATCTGCACTCCTAGAAGTGGAGATGGCAAGTTTACCTAAGCCTGGTTGGTAGCAGTCTTTTCTCTTGCAGGGATGGGGTTCTGTCAAGCACACTTTGGGGCTCTACAGGCTGCTTTCTTCTTACTTTTTCTAGTACCCTGGTTCCCTTCTTGGTAAGGTGGGGTTGATATCAGTACCAACCTCAAAGGGTCATTGTGAAGGTCCAGTGAAGTATTTACAGTTCACCTAGCGCTACACAACCTACAAGGTTTTTATCTGTGTCATTATTGTTATTTCTGGCTCTTTTTAAATAGCTCTGGCCTCCTCCACTGTACTGAATTTATTCTCCTGATGTTGTTGCTCACTCACTTCTCACGCTCCAAATCCAATAGTCTTACTTTGTACCACTTCACATTGGCCCCCACCAACATTTAGGGTCCAGTTCTCCCCACTTCCCAACACTTGCCCTTCTCTTCTTGGGCTTCTCTCCAAATAAACTGTTCTCTCCCACTGTCTTCCTGCCATTCTGGCTATTTTTTTCTTTTGGTGCCTCTTTTTCCCCCACTTTATACTTTTAGGCATTTAGGTTTTCTTTCAGAATCATTCCTGAGCTGTTTTTGCTTTTTTTAATTTTATTTTAGGGAAGGGCCTACAGGGTGTTTAGGGTCTCACTACTAGATCGGACTCATAGTGATCTGCCTGTTTACAGCCTCTAAGAGCTGGGATTACAGGCGCATGCCACCATGCCCAGTCTCAAAAAAGTAACCCTTGGTCAAGGAACCTCAGTGAAGTTGCCAAGGCAAGAGTCTAAGTCTACAGTGTCTTCTTTATTTACAACAGGAGTTATGAAGTTCCTTCATAGACTAATGGAACACTCACCTGAGTTGATCTTCTGTCACCCAGTTCAAACCTAACAGCTTCCTCTTTAAATCTTCAACTGTCAGCATGTGGATAGGCTCAGTTTTATAAATAACATAAACCCCTGTGAGAATGGAAGACCAGAGACATTGCCTCTACCTTTTTTCTTATGGTCTGTGTATAGCCTAAGACCTCTCATATCAGTCATTGAAACCTCACTGTCATCTGTCTGGGGTATCTGTGGGAAAACAAGCTCCATGTTTTCCTTTTTTTAAAAGATTGCCATCTCAGAGCACCCCAGGGGCAGAGCTGGCAGGGCAGGCCCATCTTTTTGCTTTCTTGATGCTCTTCCCTTTGGGAAATCACTTCCAGTTTCAGAGTGTCATCCGCTAGCATTGGCAAAGGCAGGCCATACCCAAATCAGCCAGCCACCCCTAACTTCTTTCTTTACCTCCATGCTGACCTTTTTTAACTGTGTGCTGGACATCTCCCACCCAGATTCCTCACAGACCTCATAATCAATGTGGTCAGAGCTGAGTTTTCAGCTTTCTCCCTTTAGCCGTATCCTTTCCATTATCCTTCCTATTTCCCTTAGTGACACTGTTGTCGTTCCATTACCCAAGCCTGCTTCCTTCCTGTCCCCTTTCAGGTCTCTATCTGACTCTGAATTCCAGGTTATGGTCCGTCCTTGCCTCTTCCACCGTTCTTCCCTTCCTTACTCCTTCATTACCTTGATCTCATAGCAACTTCTTCATAGATATCCCTGTCACATTCTGTCTTCCACTGTACTTCTAGTACAGGCTTCAAAAGCTAATTCGTAACATTTTCTATCCTGCATGAAAATAGTCAGTTACTACCTCCAGAAGGAAGTTGCAACTTGAGGGTCTTCTTAGTATTGTCTCAGGTGTCTCTCCCATCTTCTCTCCCACAACCTTTCCTCTAATCCTTCAAGACAACCCACTGGATTTCTCAGCGTGCCCCGTATGTGGCTAAATCTCCTTGCATGTCAGTTGCTGTTTTCTTCATGAAGTCATACAGTTCCTCCAGTGAGAAGTTACCTTTACCTGTCTTTTCTTGTCCTGCACACACAAATAAGCATGTCTCTTGGTGACTGCCCCCTATGAAAGGTTAGACCCCTTCAGGGCCAGATCCATGTCTGGCTAATCTCTGTCCATATACATTTTTCACAGGAGAATAGTTCAATAGATATTTGCTAAGTGAATGAATATATGTGTCATTTAATGATTGAATGTAAGGATAGGTGACTGGGTAGCTTCTTTTTTTCTTTTGTAGTGTTTCTATTTTACCCATTAAGTGCAACTCCGTGTGTCAACATAGATAAGAACATGTAGCATAATAGTCATGGCATATGCACCTGCCTCTCCAAATGCTGCATTTGATGTTCCATGTGTTAGATCAAAGATCTTGAACAACAACAACAAAAAGCACGATACCTAGTAGTCCCCCAAGCAGTGTCTCCCTTGGAGTTCTGATGGTTACATTTTCAAAATAATATGATGCTAGCTGAACCACAGTTGTGGCCATCAGCTTTTCTTATCCCCACTAATTTCCTTCAGGATCAAAGAGATCATCTGACCTTTTAACTGGGGCATAGTCTTTCTCTGTGGCAGAGTGACACTGGTGCCCAGCAACAGAGCAAAAGAACTGGCTGCCCAGGACCCTTCTGTCAGGAATTCCACAGGCGACGGAAGAGTCATGCTCTGATGGAAAATTGCAAATGCTTATTTGTGAGACTTTCATTTAGTTGGGGATGAGATAATAAGTGACTTCTATGATTTTGTCTTCTGACTTTTGAGTTTCCTGTAGCCACCGGCGACACTAGTGACTGTGGAAACACTCTCTAGACACAAGCTACCTGGCCAAATACCACAGTGGTCAGGATTGGGCAGGAAAAAGCTATCTGATATTGGGTGCTGGCTTTTAACTCTTTCAAAGCTGATTTTCAAAATGGTTGCAAGGTTGTAGATACGAAGATCCTTGCTACTTATCAAAGCTTTATGATGATAACTTACAAGATTAAAATTAATTCGGTTGCTGGTGGTTCTGAATATGTACAGCTCTTTTATCTCAGGTATGTGATTTTGAAGACTGAGACATTGGAGTTTTAACCTCTAAGGATAAAGAGAATGTTTGGGGAAAGTATTTTATATTGTAAAAATGTGAATCTCCTGATTGACAATCTAGAAAGTACAGTATAGCAGACCTTAGAAACACACCCAGTCAGCTTGAAGAGTCTCAAAAGGACCCTACTACTGAGAAATCAAGATGGCAGTCTACTATGGGGAACTGAGGAAAATGGATTAATACCAGAGTGCTGTGATAAATTACTACCAAGACAGGGTTCTTTTATCATGGATTCAATGAAATGAATGAAACCTATGTTACCCAAGAAATGGACAGTGGATTTGACTTTCTAAAGACTTGCATATTTAAACTAGTTCATTTTTGACATTTGGAGAAGATGATAACACAGATGATAGTGTGTATGCCAAATTTTGATTTGCTTGCATATGACTTCATGGATTGTTAACTTTAATAAAATTTCTAACTTTTTTTTTTTTTTAAAGCCATCTGATATATTTCAAGTAGAGGAGATTCAACACAAGGACTTGGTTAAGTTGGAAGATGACAGTAGCAAAAGAGTGATCCAGGGATAATACATGCAGGAAGCGGCTACCATCATTACGTAGAGAGAATGGAAGAGCAGAGTTAGAGCCCTGTCCTCAGACCTTGGAAGAGTGGGTGACACCTGGCTGCAGTGAGGCTTCAAGAGAGCACAGAGGGCAGTGCTAGAATGTCCACAGAGTCAGTGGTGAAGGCCAGGAGCCCCTGTGAGAGCTACACTGGCAGAAACAGGAAACAGTGGCACAGATGTCCCCTTCCCCTCTCCTCCTGATTTGTGATCCTCTGCTAACACCTGCCATGGCCTGCTAGAAAGCCCACTCAGCAAGGAATCCAGAATTCTGGCCCAGAAGAGAGACTAGAAGTGGTTGGATCTGTAGGAGTAGTAAATAACTGCAACTGCTCGCTGGGTCTGTAACTGGGTAAAGTTGCTTGTCTTCTTGGTGTGTCCATTTCCTTGTGTTTAAAATGGGAGAAACGGGGCCAGGGAGAAGGCTCAGTAAGCGCTTTCCTGGCAACCGCAAGGGCCTGAGTTCAATCTTCATTTCCGGAAAAAAAAAAAAAGTTAAAATGGGGAAAACATCCATAATAGCTTCATAGGTTTTAATGAGTGAATGCATGGAAGACACTAAGAAGAAGCCTTGTTGGAGGATGTAGCACACATGTAGCACATGAGTGAACCCTGGCTTCAGTCCTCAGTATGAAAAAGGAAAAACAATGTTTGGTACAGAGTAAGAGTTCAATACATGTTACCTATTCACTTTCTGCTAGCATCTCTCCCAAATAGTCTTTTGGCTTTTTAGTCTCAAAATATACCTAATACAATTACCCTTGATATTAATTTGACATGATTTATTTCAGTGCTTCACTTTGTGTGCTTGTGTACGTGTGTGTGCCTGTGTCCATTCTTTTGGAAGGCAGGACAGTTGCGCGCGCGCACACACACACACACACACACAGACTTTGTGAGATGTGAATCCCAGATCTGGGCCCATCAGTTGCTAGATACAGATTCAGCTTTGCAGGTTCTAGTGTTCCAGGCAGGCCAGAGCACCCGTGGTGTTTGTGCTTGAGACAGTGTGTGTGAACCTGCCTGGCACACTGCTGGGATATGCTGGATGTGCTCAGTGTCAGCTTCACGCCTTTCTGCTCTTCTGACTAATAATTTCCAGAAAGGGTCTGTTTAGAGCTTGGAGCGCTGAGTGGCCCCTCCCTGTGTCCTGGTCATTGCCCAGGTGTGTCTCTCCTTGTGCAGATGGTCTCTCACAGGGCATGCTGTGGACAGGGACTGAAGATGGAGGAGAGTAGTCCAGGATTTGGCTTCACAAAACTTGAACTCTAATCCTAGCTGTTTGACAACTCTTTGCTTGTCTTTGTTCATTTTTGGTACTAGCTCCCTGTTTCTCCATTTCTAGACTGTAAACAGGAACTACAAATCCTGGAAGGATATGTGGGCTACAACATGGAAGGTAGCTGTGGGCCTAACCCATTTGTGATCCTGTTAGGCTCTTAGGGTGTAAGAGGGTGAGGTGACACTATGACAGGAGAGGGGTCAGGCTGCAGTACACACATGGAGTGAAGTCTAGAGTAAGCACCTGGAGAAGATTCCTGGAGATCCCAGAAGGAGCCCAGGAGCTCTGGTTTGTCCCATAGTTCTGTCTTGTGAGCTCAAGGTTAAAGGGCCTGAGGTCTAAAAAGTAGACTTTGGAGAAGCAACAACCCAGTAAGGAAAAAAGAAGGCAGAAAGGGAGTTCTGGCTTTGGTTCCCGCTTGGGCGTCCCTGCAGTGAGCAGGCTGTGGTAGCATGGGGGCATGCATGCAGGTACAGCAGGGTGCCCAGGAGCACAGCCTTCACGGTCGAGGCACCAACTGCCTTCAAGTCCCAGCTCACCATCATCTATTTGTACAAGTCTGGGACAAGAACATTTGAATTTCCTGGCCTCAGTCTCTTCCACTATAAAGTGGGGATACTTCAGAGGGCTATTGTCGAATTTAAATAAAATAGAAATACACAGCACTTTGGCCATGTTTGGAAAATAGTAAGTGCTTAATAAATGATAGCTATTATCATCATCTGCTTAACATAATAATAGCAACTGCTTACAGAGTGCTTAATGTGCCGGGTACTCTGCTAAGTGCTTCAAGGGCTTTATTTCATTGAATCTTAGACTGACTCAACGAGGTGGGTGCTGGGATTATCCCTGTCTGATAGATGAGGCACTGAGGCTTACTGCAGCTTCCTTGAGATCATCCAGTTTGTGTATGGTAGAGCCAGAACTGGAGCTGAGGTCTGTCTGCTGGCAGGGCTGTGCTTTTGGGACTTTCCTGCCCAGAGCTCTCCCAAGCAGCCCCAAATTCTCCCACTCACCTCTGTCAAGGCACCTGCCATTCTTCCTCTGACATATCTCTTCCTTATTTGTTTAAATCTTTTCCTTCTTAGAAATACAGAGGAAGAATAAACCTCCTAAGCAATCCCTCTAGTGATCCCCGCTTCCCATTAGGACCAAAAGCGATCCCTTGGAGAACACAGGTTCCTCATCCTCCCCCACCACTGCATGGGAAAAGAGATAAGAAGTGTTCTCCCAGGGGAAAGAGGGCCCCAGGAGGGATCCTGAGGCTGGCTTCCCCTCCAGGTCCACAGTCTCACCCCAGTTAAGATCCAGGATTGATTGTGGTACTCAGCAGAACCAGAAAATATCCAAAACACATTGATCTTAGAAGTGTATCCAAGCTGTTTTCAGTAAATCCGAATGCAAGGCCTTCAGCTCCTAGTGAGCTATATTTAGTTCTGTTCTGATTAACAAATGCGTGTTGAGTCCTATCTGATGCCAGCATCTGGACCAATCTGTGACCACGCCTTAACTTGAAGCCTTTTCTACCTAATGGCTCTCAATAGTAGACACTTTGAAAACTACCATCAACTGAAGGCCTCCGGTGGACCAGGCATTGTTCTAAGCACACTTCATTTGTAGGCACTCATTATCAGTGTTTCTCATCTGCTTTCCACAGACAGAAGAGACACAGAGAAATGAGATGACTTAGGGTCACACAGGTGATTAAGTAGCAGTGTCAGGACTTAAAAATCAACCATTCTGAAGTTAGCATACCTAGGGTTTTTTCCACGATGTGCATTTAGGAAATTGCAGTGTCATTCAGAGGGCTCTGTCCCAAGAAAGCCATTCTTTCTCTGGGGCCACAGCGATGAACACAGGCATGCTGATGGGTTGCGGAATGCTTCCTTCCTCTGGAAGTGGCCATTAGACTTTACTGAGGAATCAAATAGGAAAGTCGTCCTTAATACATTAGAATCACATCTTATTTTTTACTCCAGTTAGAACTACCCAGCTTCTCAGCTATACTGTTATGTATCATGTGTTTAAACAGCCAGGGTAAGACAGAGAAACACACAGAAAATGGTATCTGTTCAATTTTACTATGCACTTAAAACTAAAAAGTGCATAGTCCTAAAAAGTAAAGCCCATTAAACAATTTAAAGCTAAAAATGAAAATGGTCAGGAAGGGGTATTTTAAAAAAAATGTGCACCTACAAAATAAAAAGCTTCAAATTGAATACATGTAAATAAGAGTATTTAAGGAAATAAGAAAAGGAGTCTAAAACGGTTTTAACAATAGAAACATAATTGGGGTGGATTAGAGTTGCTGAAATCTCTACTATGAAGCATTCTCTTTTGTATACATTATGTTCTTTTATTAAAAATACTAACTTATAATTACACCTAAAATCCCACAGGACTTTTCCTTCCTGTTAGCACAGACCCACAGTATTCTGGTGGGACAGATCCCTGCTTCATTGCTTTCTGTGTAGCTCTGATCGTTTTGACCTTCATTTAAATATAACCAGAGAGAAACTCTTTGTCCTCTTTCCTATTTTTGAGGTTCTTATAAGGTCAGCTGTCTTCAGTTAGTACCTGGCCTCTACTATAGTTTGGTTTGAATAACTGAAGGCAAGACCTGTAACAGTTTTTGAATCACTGTATTAAGAACTTACGTTAAATGAGATGTGTAAAAACAAGTACCAGAACATGTGGTGTACAGTGGGCTTTCAGTAACTCTAATAAGGAGCTTGGTGAATATAATCATTCCAGGTCATAGCATGGTTCTCTCACCTCTGCCAATAGTCATTTCTCGGTTCAGCACCATGGCCAGGGACATGCTGTGACCATGGAGAAGACTGGCTTGCTATTCCTGTTCCTTGTACCTTTTTTTTTTTTCAATCGTCATTCATTTATTCATTATTATGCTGTCAAATTCAGATTTCTATACCCTATGAAGCATGTTCCATTTTGTACTATTAGATACACATACTTAAAAAACTATTAAACTCATTTTTATGAGGAAGTTTTTATTTTCTGAAAAAAAATCATGTTACTGCTCTCTACCAACAAGCTTGAAACAACTTTCATCCAAATCACCTGATTCATTTAAATATCTCGGTTCATTGGCAGCATCTCTGAAGGCCTCGTACCTGCCACCCCATCACCGAAGTCCCATTTGCTGCCTCTTGCAATTCCCTTGTCTGTGAACATTTCCTCCATTGCTTCCTACTGCATTTGCCCCCTTCTGTGCCTTCTTCTCTCTGCCTTCCCCTCTCCCTTCCCCTATGCCCCCCCACGCACAGACAAACATATACACCACTTTGTACTCCTTGAAAAAACTTGGCCCCTTCCTTCTGGTGTGCTTCTCTGTGCTGTCAAGGCTTGGGACTGCAGTGAGGCAATCTGAAGGGCATGGTTTTGGGAAACTTCTGGACCATGTTGAGTTGAGGATTTCTCCTAAGCTGCCCTCTGTGGTCCCATGAGCTGTCCCAATGGCAGCCCAGAGACAGCAGCACCAAGGAAGACTCCAAGCCTGGGAGAATGGTGAGAGTCAGGAAGATACTTATGGATTACATGGGAGGAAGGCTGGGTACTAGCCCATCCTTGATTAGGGCGCTTCCTTTGGCCTCAGAAACCCAAATAACTGGGTCACAGGCTGATTAGCAGAATTAATATTACACTGGAAAGGAAGGAGTATGAATGCTGTTTATAGTTAGCTGGTCCATAAAGAAAGAGAATTCTCCCCTGTGGGGTCCCCCATGTTGGGACTCTCCCTCAGAACAAATGCAGAGCTACTCCACAGACAACAGTCTTGGGAGCACTCTCCACCATCCCTTCCCAGTTGATTCTCCATGCTGGATGATGGTGCCGTTTCTAGCTCTTTCCAGTGGATACCAGATGTGACTGGGGTAAAAGTGTATGCTACCATCTTTTCCCCAACCCAGCACCCAGGTACCCACCTCTTGTCACATCTGACCCCAAGCCAGCCATCCTCAGCATGAGCCAAGAGGAGCTTACTCACACAGAGTGAGATCCTGCTCCCTTCCTGCACTCCTCACATCAGCCAAAGGTGGGCTCTGAGTCCTTGCAGACTCCAATTCCTCCTCATCGTCTCACCCCTGATTCCAGTCACTAAATCCGGCCCACCCCTGCCTCCCCTGATCCCCTCCAGTTAGCCTCCTAGTCCTATCCCCAGTGCCACCTTTTGGATAAGCCTCTCATCCTCTCTCCCCTGAATTACTCTGGTTGCCCATCAGATGTCTCCATGCATCCTGACTTGTTCCACTTCAACTTCTATTTTTCATGACTACATAGTTTCATTTCATTATGTTACTACCATGCTTAAAACTCAGAATGTCTCCATGCTGCATGCAGGATCAAGTTTAAACTCTCCACTGTGACCTCCCTACAAGCCGCCTGTCCAGTCTCATTGCCCTGCATTTGTCCTTGTTGTGATCCTGCCAGAGCAAATGGATTACTCTTCCAAGTTGCAGTGTTATTCAACACCTCCATGTGTTTAAATGTGACAGTACTTCTTGGAATACACTTCCTCTGCTTCCCT
Organism: Ctenomys sociabilis; assembly: GCA_004027165.1. NCBI lineage: Eukaryota > Metazoa > Chordata > Mammalia > Rodentia > Ctenomyidae > Ctenomys > Ctenomys sociabilis. The sequence goes on along the minus strand of PVKA01020504.1, from coordinate 8,945 downwards.
CGGGAGACACACTCATCCTTCAGGGCTCAGGACAAGCGTCACTTCTTGGGAGAAGCTCTTGGTGATCGATTTCAGCTGTCCTCTGTCACTCAAGGAAGGTAGTCAGTATCTGGCCTATAATTGGTGAAAAATATTCAACCAAACAATGAACTTATAATTAGGCCATCTTGGTGACCTTGAATATCTCATAAATCCTTTTGGAGAGGTAATGGTTTCTTTTCTGTAAAATGAAGACAGTAAGGCCTATCTTATAGTGTGGTTTTGTGGATTTTATGAAGTAAAATAAGTAAGCAACCTAGCCCTGCCCAGCCTGTTGTCACAACAAAATAAATGCATTTTCCTTGCCTTCTCTCTTCTATTTTTTTCCTCCTTGCCAAAATTGGTCCAGTTCTATTCTGATTTTAAAGGGAGGAGGGATAAAGGCAAAAAATAAATCCCCAATGCTCTATGCCCAGGTGCCTAAGTGGGAACAGTCACCCACCGCCCTTTGGGTAGGAGCAAGTGTCTGGTACCTTGTCCTCCTTCTTCACCCCAGGTCAGCAGCTCCAGGTGGCTGTGTAGTGAAGGTTAGCAAAGGTCTGGCACTAGGCAGGAGTGAGGACCGGTGACACACCAGGCATTCTGCCTAAGGCTTTTCCTGTAATAGTTCATTCAGTTTCACAGCAAACTCATAAATTTAAAATATTATTGTCCCCATTTTATGGAAGAGAAAACAGAGACAAGGAAAATTAAAGTCAGACAGGAGTCAACTAAGGACCAAACTCAAGAATTATGACTTCAAGAACTGGCCAGATAGCTCTGCAGTTTAAAGTGCCTGCTGAGGCAGATGCAGGAACTGGGCCTCAATCCCTGGCATGCTGTGCCATCCCCACCCCAGGGTGCATTGAGATCGTGATTGAAACTGGATGTGATGGTGCGTGCCTGCAATCCCAGCACTTGGGATGCTGAAAACAGGAGGATCACTATGAGCCCAATTTGTGTAATGAGACCTTGTATACCCTGTACTAAATACATACAAAAAACGAATTGTGACTTTAGTGCCTATGTTGAGCTTCTACACCGTCCTGCCTGACACTAATTAAAGATACTGGAGTAGCCCCACATGAGACTTGGTAATGCACTTCATAGACCACCACGTTAGAATTTAGGGAAAATCCCAATGGACACACTTCCTTGTTTAGAATTTTTCATTGAAAAATGCATCATTATGGATTGATAAATCTTATTAAACCTTTGGAAGTTCAAATTCCCAAGGGTTTCTGACATTAGCATTCATTCATGGGCCATTCCCCTTGTTTTTCTAAAGTTTTATCAGAATGTGGCTGCACTCATTTGGGTCTTGCGAATGGCATCTTTTACACTACAGTGGCAGAGCTGGATGGCTGTGGTCAAAGCCTTAGAGCCTATAAACCGCACGTATTTACTGCCTGGGTCTTACAGAGAAAGCTGATCAGCTCTCCGGCTGTACTTTCAGGCGCGCCCTGTTGTCCAAGCAGGCCTGGAGGAGCCCTGTGGTCTCAGCTCTGTGGGCAGAGCCGCCAGGTGGCTCCCTCGCCAGCCAGTGCTAAGTGCTGCTAAAGCCCGGCTCACACAGCCATGAGGAGATGCTTCATGTCCTCCAAGAGTTTGTGCAGCCTGCAGCGGGTAGGTCAGCTGCTGTCATGAGTAACCAGCTCTGTGGATGATCTTTGGGTAGGGTTCTTGCTACTGGTGTGGGAGGTTTCCAGCAGGATTCTCCCCGCAGGGGCCCAAATGAAGTGGCAGAGCAGTGCGGTAGAGACAAATTTCCTGAGCCCCCGAAGGCTGCTGGAGTCAGCCCCTGATGGATGGCATGAGGAAGGATTTCTCAGTTGCCGTCTAATCTGTGCCTGAAAAATAAATTGCTCTTGTCACTGGTGTCTGCTTGGGCCCTGCAGGCCTCTCTTCCCCTGCAGAGCCCTCCTGCACCCCTTTGCTGATGCTGCCAGCCTGGGGAAACGCAAAGGAGAAGATGAAGTAACATGATCTGTTTGCCTCCAGCAGCTGCTCCTGCCCCCAGCCCCCTCCCTGAGTCTCAGAGCAGGGTCCTACAGTGGCCTGGAGCAGCTCGTAGGACCCTGGGTTTCTAATTTGCAAAGAGAAGACTTTAAAAGCAGTCTCAGAAGCTGTGTTATTTAAGTTCCCAGAACAGGACTGCGTGAAGGAAAGGCAAAGGATTTGCGAATCCAGAATTCACCCTGGTGTGCCCACATCTCTGACCTGGTGTTGTCCCGCACTTCACAGACACCATGCTGGAGATCCAAGTTCTTACGGGTCACCTCCAGCATTGCCTAAGCACAGCCTCCTCTAGAAAGTGTCTTTCCTCCTGCCAAAGGGCAGCCCTGTCCCGATACCTCTGCCATCTATTGTATTTCTCCCCCTCTGCCTTCCCTTTCTGCCCCTTGACTTTTCAAGCAGAACCCTCAACTACCCACCATAAAGAGCTGGGGGGCTTAACCCATGACACCCCTTGGAAATGACAAGTAATGAGGTCAACTTCAACAATACCTCTCCTGCTGGAAGGACTGTCCTCGGACCCATGGATGACTTCCTGGGAGCTAAACCCTCACATGATGTCACATTCATAATCCAGATAAGATAGACAAATGCTTGCTAAGATCTGGGCCTGAAGACTGTGGATGGGACCGCGCCTCAGCTGACCACCAGCTTCTAGTCAACCCAGGGAGGCTGACTAAAGGAGGGGTGTCTCCCAGCTGCATGAATGAGAGAGGAGAACTCTCTTGTCATAGGGCAAGGTCAGAATAGGGGTCGCCTCCCTGCTGAGCAGACACATCCTGGTTACTGAACTGGATCTGTCATTAGGATTTCACAGCTACAGCTCGAGGGGAGATGGGGCTGAGGAGGCGGCTTGGGAGCATGGGCCATACATTAGCAGTGTGGAGAGGGCAAATCCCACACTGAGGCGGGGTGGAGAAGGCTGAGGACCTGCATTCTTGCTCTAAATTCCTCTCCACCCCCCCCCTCCCAGAGCCCCTCTTCCTCAATGTGCTTTCATTATAGGGAAACCTGTCAGCAGCCCAGTTTTCATTTGCCACCTAACAGGTATTAACTAAGTACCTAGGCCATTGGAAGCAGGTCAGATAGGTGTGGGGACCAATCCCAGCCTTTAATTGTTGGGTGGCATTGGCTACATTCAGTTGTTGTGTGGCCTTTGTTAAGGTACTGCACTTTTTCATTCTGAGCTTCCGTTTCCATTTCTGCTAAGTAGAGTTAAAAATGGCTATTCCTTACAGTTCTGTGTGGCTTAAATGAAACAATATGTGGAAATCATCTTTTAGAGCACTAAGTAGGTGCTTAATACATACTTTTTTCCTCTGAACATCATACTGCATGCCTGTAATCCCAGCTACTCAGAAGGATCTCAAGTTCAACTTAGTACAGCCCTATACCAAGGTAAAAAAATAAAAAGGTCTAGCACAGTGGTTGAGTGCTTACCTAGCATACTGCAATGCCTTGGGTTCCATCCTCACTACTGCAATTAGTCAACCAATCAGTCTTTTTTCATCAAATATTTTTTCAGTGCCCACCATTTTCCAGGCATTGTCCTGGTAACTGCTGGTGGTGCCTAATGCTACAGAGTTTACAACATCTTGGCTGTGTCAGAGCTGCCCCAGACAGGTCATCCCCTTGGCCTGCCCTTGGTTGTCCATAGGGTGTTTTCCTGGAGAGTGTAGAGCCTGTTGCCCACAAAGCTTTTCTACACTCTTGAAGTAGATGGAGTTCCAGGCTCTCATCTCAGATGGTACCTGGCCCCAACACTGCTGTGAAGAATACAGGACTCTGTGACTGCAGCTGGTACAGGCTGGGTAAATACCTGCTTGTATCGTTTCAGTGGGGTTCAGCTGTTGTGGAAACATGGGGTATTGTGCTGAGGCCCCCTGACTCTCCCTTTCTACCAGGCAGGAGCAGGGAAACAGACATGTAGGATGTGCTGCCCGACTGGGTCTTGGGTTCCATCCTAGGACTTCGGGAAGGCCCTGCCAAGTGCCACACAGTGCCCAAAAGGCAGACACTGCCAAGTAAAGTTCTGGCTGTGCCTCCCCAGTGCCCTGGGCTCTGCGGCCTTGGCATCTCTCCAGGGAGTTGAGTGGGGCTCCAGATGAGAGCAAATCCTCCAAGCCTACAGGGATTTCTGGAGTCACCCTCTCGGCCTCCTCCTCCTTGATGTTGCCCCCAGTCCTTCCCTGGCTTGCTGAGGCCTAATGCCTTCTTTTCTTAGATGGAGAAAGGCTGAGTCCAAGGTGACACGGCGCATCTTAAAAGGCCGCTAGTGCAGCGTGTGCACTTGGGGGGCCTTAGGAAAAGAGGACCCCCACATGTGTCAGTGCCACAGGTCCTGCCCAGAGTGGCCACCCAGGAGCAGCCTGCAGAGCAGCATCAGCTGGTCAGGCCTGTGTAGGCCATGCTAGGGAGTTTTGATCTTCCAAAAGCAATGGAACCGAGAATCATTTGTAAGTAGGAGACAGACATGATCAAATTTTCGGAAAGGTCACTGGCTACTTGTATTGAAAGGACAAGACATGAGTAGGAGGGAGGGAGGGAAACTAGTAGAGAGCTGTTGCCCTGGTGCTGACAGAAGGCTGTGGGGCCAAGGGGACATCTGAGCAAGGATCAGAAGGACAGAGGCAACAGAAGAGCTTGTGAAGATGACTGTGGTAGAATTAGCCATGGAGGGAAGAAACCAGTGAGGTCAGAGAGGCAAAGAAGAGCAAGACTGTAAGTGGCCTTGCAGCAGAGTGACCAGCCCCTCAATGGCCTGGACGGAAGGCTTCCTGGAGTCAGCAGCAGCCACAGGGCCAGACCATCCCCTGGCACAGAAGCAGTGCTCGGGGGCCAGAGTGCCTTCAGGATCCACTAAAAAAGTTTTAGTCTTTTTAAATCAGAGAAAAAAATGAATATGATAATAATGAGTATATAATAATGAATCCAAGTGGGATTCTTTAGACCAGTGTAATTGTAAAGTCTAGTTTTTAAGAACTGTGTATGGAAGGAGGGGCCCCCAGGGATCACAGTACAGCCCTGGAAAAGGGAATGGCCAGTCATCCTGCTGTGTGGCCCCTTCAAAGGAATTTGGCAGGGCTGGGGAGATGGCTCAGTAGAATAAGCGCTTCCCTGGCAAGCGCAAGGATCTGAGTTCAATCTCCGGTTCCGCAAAAAACAAAAAAGGAATTTGGCTTGGAGACTGTTGGGCTCAGTCCCATCTGTTGAGGAGAGAACTAAAACCCCGAAGAGCATTGGTGTGGCAGCCCCCAGGAAATGAAGATGGAGGCTGGCTAGGAAGACAGAGATAGGAGTACATGATGTCAAGAAATATGGTGGTGGGAGAGTTGATGAAGAACCAGGTTAACATGCACCATGAGGCAGGGAGTATTGAAACAGAGGAGGCTGGGTGATGTCCACGTGCTGGCCTAGGCTGCTGCAGGTCTGCAGGGGTCTTTCACTGAGATGTAGGGGTCAACAAGCTTAGTGTCATCCTCTAAGCCTGAGTATCCTCATCTTGAAATGAGGGAAAGCATTCCTGGAAGAATGAAAGATTTTTTTTTAATTATTCAAGTGAAAACATCTCATAAATATTAGTAAAGAAATGAAAATCCTGTATTGTCAGAGTTAATACGTGCCCTTAGCAAATGTGTAAGAAGGTGGAGATTCACAGCAGAGGTCTCCAGATGGGCTGTTGCTCAGGGAAAGATGAGCTCTCTTGTGGCTGGGAAGAAGTCCCACAGAAGGTGTCATGGCTAGAAATGTCCTCAGCATCACCAGCAGTGGAGGAGGGCAGGCAGCAAGGTGCCCCGGCCTTGCAGAGGCATGCGATTGCTGAAGAGGCAGCATGGCCCCACCACCCTTCAGCGGAGGGTTGCCAGCACCTCGCCACAGCCCACCAGAGACAGGTATTCTCTGGTCCCCACATTGCTGCTGGAAAAGGAGCCCCAAGGACCAGGAGGGGAGGAGATTGCAGCTTGCCTGGGAGGTGTGTGCTTCACCAGTCCCTGGAAATTTTAGCCCCTGCTGCAACGCACAGGGCAGCAGAAGTGAATCCCTGTGCCCAGCAAGTGGGAGCCAAATAGCACAGATGCCAGACTCCTCCTGGCTGCCTGCTATAGCGGGCCACCCAGGGCTGTCCCACAGGCTGCCTCTCTCTCATGGGGGCCACAGAGCCCAGCACACACATAAAGTGATACTGTGATCATAGAAACTACACAGGGCTGCTGTGAGCCTTCCCAAAGTAACGGCTGTAGAAAGTGCTTTGTAAACTGTAAGACATTGTACAGATGTTCATTTACCATTTGAAAATGAGTCGATGAGAAGGCACCAGTGCACACTCGGGAACTGGAGGGAAGAACAGAAAGGGAGAAGCAGCAGCAGGACCATGAACCACCCCCAGGGACAATGGCCAGCACAGAAGGACAGTGTCACCGCTGCATGAATAAACATGAGACATCCTCCATTCCTAACTGCCCTGACTGTGCTGCAGCTAATGAGGTGGACAAGCAGCTGCTGCCCTCCCAGCAGGGCAGGAAGGGCCCTCCCCTCTCTTCCTGTGCGGGCCCAGGAGTGTGCCTCCGCAGGGTGGGTCTTCCTCTCTCCCTGGCCCTCAGCCCCTTCCTCCTGCTCCCTTGGCACCAGCATGAAGCCATCCAGTAGCTGTAAGCATAAACAGAGTCTGGGACTGGCTGGGTGCTAGCAAGCGTAGCCTTTAGCAGACAGGGCGGGCAGTCCACTTCCTAACACCGACCTTGGGGTGGACGGAGGCCCAGTGTCCATCATGTGCAATGGCCCAAGAGGCTGAGGGACACACCAGACAGCAAGCCCAAGACTGTAGAGGACTCTAGGTCCCCAGGCCACCCACAGCTTCCATCTGAGGCCACAGACCTACTGTGTAACCTGCACTGCCCTGAGAGCTTTCAACTCCTATGCACCCATGTGTCCTTCACAATAATTCTGTGTGGCCAGTGTTAGCAACACCACTTCAGTGATAAGAATACCTGCCAAAGAGGGTGAGCGGTTTGACCAGGTCGCATGGGGTGAGGTTCAAGACCTTTCAGAGCAAGTGCTCTATTTATTCTTCTGAATCTTCTGAAACATCTGCCCACACCCCAGCCACGCCCTCATGATATCTAAAGAAGCAAACAGAAATCCCTTCTCTCCTTGCCCATTCTGACCCTTTAGGCACCTTCAGAGAGAGCTTATAGGCAGGTCCCGGAGGTGCCCTGGCAAGTTTAGCACCATCCCCCTCTAGTCAGCCCTGGGCTGCGTTTGGCCCATGGGAAGACTAGAGCGAGGGAGGCTGTGTGTTCCTTGGCTCCCTCCCCGTGGGTCACCTCAGACTGGCTCTGTCTTAGAATCTAAGGCCATAGTGGCTTTCCTGGCTTCTTTCCACAAGATTCTCTCCATTTTGAGTTTTTGTTGTTGTTGTTGTTGTTTTGTTTTGTTTTTTGTTTTTTTCCGGAACTGGGGTTTGAACTCAGGCCCTTGCGCTTGCCAATGAAGCGCTTATTCCACTGAGCCATCTCCCCAGCCCTGTTTTGAGGTTTTGGTACCAATTCTTCCCCTTCTCCTTTAGCTCTTGTTCAGTGGTGGTGAAACTATGTTTTTGTTTTTCTTTTAAAGCAAAAGATGTGAGCTTGTGAGATAGCTCAGTGGACTAAGCACCCGCTTAGGCAAGCTCAGGAATCTGGGTTCAATCTCTGGCACCACAGGCCATACCGGCCCCACCCGGGCATGCTGAGTGGCCACTGGGCCTGGGTGTGGTGGCATATACCTGTCATCCCAGCACTCGGGAGGCTCAAAACGGGAGGATCATTACAAGTTCAAGCTATGTAGTAAGACACTGTGCCATATATATTAAAATAAATACATAAATAAATAAATAATAAGAGATGCTAATGTACAAGTTGAGTGTTTTTCTAAAATAAAATCTCAGCACTCAAGGTTTAATTATACTGTTCGCACTTTGCGATAAACAAGTGTGTTTGGGGCTGCTGTGTCAGCATCGTCCCTAAAAGGTTTGCCACTACCGTCCTAGTTGGTAATAGCCAGTATCTCCTCGACCTAGCGCACTGCTGTCTCCCCTGAGCACTTGGCATACCCACCCACAGCTTTGCAGGTGCCCCCCACAACCCACCATTGCCCTGATTGAGGTTGTGTTTGTCTGGGGAGTGCAACAGGAAGATATAGGAGAAGTGCAGTGGGAGAGACAAAATCATCTTGGACTCGCAGAGAGGAGACCGGCTCCAGGCTGCTGCACAAGGATACATAGCTCAGAGCTCCAAGAATCTCAGCTTGAAAGAAGCCTTCCCACACCAGCCTGCCACATGACGTTAGCATGGAGCACACACTCTGCTCTGCGAGAAGGACCATCAAGATGTAACCAGAGTGTGAAAAGTAATTACAGGCTGGTGATTAGAGCCATCTCTGGGTTTCACTTGCTGGAACACGCCTCTCTGACCCTCGGAGGGGGCTGAGATTAGTTTGGATAGAGGGGCCAGTGTCCCTAGTTCTCAGGAAGGAAACTGATAGGCTGCCTCCAGTGCCCGGGCTAGATTGGGCTGCCAGGCCTGGAGGGTCCCAGCTTGACATCCTGGACTGTCACAGACTTGAGGAGCAGCCCAGCCGCAGAGCTGGGCTTGGGGATCTCCTCTTCCGGGGTATTGGTCCAGGATTGACCTTGCCTAGCTTTTGAGTAGCACTGAAGGGACTGCGCTTGACACAGTAGTCCACAGGGTGTTGAGAGCAATCTGCAGGGCCAGAATAAAGACAGGGCAAAGTGGGCTGAGCGCACAGGCTACGGTGCTAGATGTAGCATAAATACAGGGGAGGAGATTTTTCTTTGGTGTCAGTATGTCAAACATTGCATGGAACCTAATTATATCTGAAACTTGTATTTAGCTGGGCATCTTATACTTTAT
>PVKA01020503.1:0-39992 GCA_004027165.1 Ctenomys sociabilis | reverse complement strand
CTCCCTCCCTCCCTCCTTGCCTTTCTCCCGCTCCTCCCTCCCTCCCACTTTTCCTTTCTCCCACCCTCCCTCTCTCCCTCTCTTTCTTTCCTTCTCCCTCCCTTCCTCCCTCTTCACCTTCCTTCCCATCCTCTTCTCCTTTCCTTCTTTCCAGTGTGAGTGCTACAGTGAGGAAGATAGTGATGTGTGCAGGTGTAGCTTGGTACCACTGCTTTGACTCATATTAAAGTGCTGACAGTTTGATACAGTGTCATTTTGTGCCATTAGCATAAATGTCCACATAGTGACAAAGGCAAGTTATGCTTTAGGCATTAGTAGGAGAGTAACTGTGCTCCCACAGGCTACTTGGAAGGCTAGCCAGGATACTGCACACCACCTTTGCGAAGGTGGAACCGGGAGAAGTGGAAGGCTCTGGGGTAGAGAAGTCCTCACTTCTGGACTGTTGCCACCTGGGGTCTTGTGTCCTGGGTGTGTCCAGACCTGTCCCAGCACCTGCCAGCTCTCCCCTGTCCTGTCTTCTACTGTCCCTGATACGACATGATGGTGACTTTCAGAGCCCCAAGCGCAGAGCTGTCTGATTTGCTGTGCAGCCTCTCCAGCAGCTCAAGGAAGGGGGGAAAGTGTTATTTCTCTTTCATGCTACAGTGAGAATATAGTCATGAAAACACTGCTGTAACTATAAAATCTTGGAACTGCTGAGTAAGCCCTCTAGAATTAGAACTGACTAGAAATGTATACCCTTCTCCTTGCACCTTAACAGCATATTTCCCTGAAAGTAGCTGTATTTATTACCTTGAAATGTTTTCCTACACATTTTGTTTTCCCTGGATGGTAACTGAAGAATCTGAGAGAAGTTCCTGGTTTTCTAGGCTGGCTGTGGGACCAGCCTGGCGACAGGTAAGGTACGTAAAGCGATCTGAAGGCTTTTGGGCTCTTTTCCAAGCTCCTGAGGGCTTGTTTTCTATATAAACATAGCACTTGGCAGCCTGTATTAAAGGTCTAATCCCTTACTGTGTTACTCTAAGGAGGTTAAAGCATATATGTAGTGAGCAAAGATATGTACCTGTGATAGAGGATAATTAATAGGATCAAGTGCATTTGGTGAGTTCTCAGTTAAATATGCTAGAATAAACTTATTTCAGTCAAAAATTTTGCTTTGCTCAGGTGGATTTTACACACAAATTTCCTATGTTTCAGAACCATGAAGTCTGGAAGGCTTCTAAGAACCCAAGACTATATTGCTTTCTTTTTCTCAAAAATTAATTCATTTGTTAGAAACTATTTACCAAGGATCTATAGGGGTGTATTATTTTTCTAGAACTGTCGAGCAGTGAATGAGATGCACATAGTCCTGCACTCAGGAGGCCTACCATTGAAAGCAAGAAGAAAAACACCTATAAAACTAAAGAACTCAAGTATACAAGGAAATAAGCAAGATAACTTTAGATAGATTGGCACAGGAAAGAATAACAGAGTGCCGGGGTCATGAATCACAGAGGGGTTGCATGTCAGAGAAGGCCTTCTGGGTGGTGGCACTGGGGCTGAGACCTGAATGATGAGGAATCACCATGTGGAGGAACACCGGAAATGGAAACAACAGTGCATACAAGGCCCGGATGTGGAAACCTGCTTGGCATCTTTTGGGAGTAAGATGAAGGTGATGTGTAGCTTGAGTACAGTGAGTAGGAGAATGAAGAGGGTTGGACCGGAGGGGGTGATTCAGTGCTTTGGGAGCCATGCAGTACCTTCTTTTGGGCTACTGGGACAAAAGCATCACAGAGTAGGGTGACTTAAGTGACAGTCATGTGTTTCTCAGAGTTCTGGAGACTTGAAAGGTTAAGATAAGTTGCCATCTTAGTTTCTGGTCCAGGCTTTCTTCCTGGTTTTCAAATAGATAGAAAGAGAGAGAGAGCCTGAAACTCTCTGGCCTCTTCTTCTAAGGACAGCAATCTCATCATGAGGACTTCACCTTTAAGACCTAATTACCTCCCAAAGGCTTTATCGCCAAATGGCATAATATTGCAGTTTCTGTAGATGAATTTGGGGGACACGTCTTGTAGCAGTCAGACATTTACATTTTATTATAAGAGAAATGAAGCATTTGGAAATTATAAAATAGGGCATGATGTGATGTAACACATATTTTCAAACTACCACTCTGGATCCTGTGTGGAGGATAAACTGGATCTGGCAAGATTGCATGGGGAGGTGATGGCAGTGGGTTATCTAGACGACGGGTGGTGGAAATGGAGAGAAGAGCTTTAAGAGCTGAAGCCGAAAGGGAGACATCGAGGATGCATCCGTATCTTTCTTGGAGCTACTAGGTAGATGGCAAAGGTGGAAGCTGGGATTTTCATGACCCTGATGGCGGTCATCAGGGGACTTTTGAAGGCAATATCAATATTTTTATTTTGTATGTTTTATCACATGTGATTTTGTTTAGCTGCAAGGAACAGTAACATGACCAAATACATCATAACCAAGCTATTTGATTCATAGATGAATTAATTTACTTTCTAGGTAAAAAAGCATTGCAGAGATAAAGCCAGCTGGGGGGGGGTGGCCCATGAGTGCTATCCAGAAGCCAGGCACCTGGGCTAGTGAGATAGCTCAGTGGACTAAGTGCCTGCTTAGGCAAGCGCAGGGACCGGGATTTGATTCTGCAATCCCAGTTCTGGGGAGGCTGAAAATAGGAGGATAACTATGAGTCCAAGCTGCATAGTGAGACCATGGACAAAATACACACACACACACACACACACACACACACACACACACACACACACACAAGCACATACACACTCTCAGTTTAGCATAGAACTGTTCGAAACAGACTAGACTGGAGGATCTCACTCACATAGAGAAAATTCGGCAGGTTTTTATCATACTCCTGAACATTTTACTAAAGTAACTCTAACTACAGAGGTGAGTTTTTTGAGCGGTGAATTTGCTTTTCCTTGCCTAGAAAGGAGAGGTGAAATGTTAATCCATGGCAGACAAGGTGGAACAAATCACAAATCAAGAAATACTCCAGAGGTTAAAACGCCTGGATTTTCCCAGCAAGAATGGAATGAGGGAGACGGAAGACTCTAGAGTAACGCCTGGAGTTTTCAAATGAGTCAAAAGAATAGAAGTTAAGCATGGTGCAAGGGAAGGGACTAGGAGGGATAAAATAAAGAGCTTAGTTAGGAGCTTGATGGGCTTGAGGCACCCTTGAGAGCTCCTAGCGAAATTCCAGGCAGCTGTGGGGCTCATCAGCCCTTTTTTTTTTTTTGGCTCTAATCTAAACCAGAGGCATCTGACGTGTAATTCTCAACTCTTCCCATTCAAAGTCTCAGAGTTAACTTCAGCTTCCATAGTGCATTGTGTTAACTGAACAGCAAGTTTGCTAATAATAAGATTACCACTTAGTTATTATTATTTTTTTTTAAAAATCTGGACTTAAAAAAATACATTGCTAAATTACAATATGCAAATTAAAAAATCTGTAGAAAAGTGAGCCTGTCACTGCTCACAGCAAATTACTCAATCTGTCATTTAGGGTGGCAGTCTGCAGTGGAACCCCTGCCATAACTCAGATGTACTGTAATGAATGTATTTAGACAAATTCATTTTTAATATATGCTGCAGTAAAAAAATGTAAGAACTAATTTCTGTTCTTTTTGTTTGCTCTAAACTTTCAAAAGATGAAAGAGGCACAGCATTTTTGTGTCCTGAGGGTCCAAAAAGTTTCTTACACATGGAACGTATGCATTAAAATCTTATTGAGTCAAGGAAATTAATTAAGGCCAGTTGCACTAAAAGATACAAAGTTGATAAATTCCCAACTGTACTCTCTCTCTAGTTGATCTCATCCTCCCATCTGCAAACTGTTGCCATTAACTCCGTTGTCCCTCTGAACAGAGGCAGATTTGCCATCTGAATGTTCACCACTGAATTCTGTGTGTCCCTGCTGACACTGCTGGGTGCCTGCCTTCACAGTACCCTAATCCTTATTTTTAAAATGCCCCAGTTATTTTTTTCAGTGAACCACTGTGCCCACCTAGGAAGTTGAGCCTCCTTTTTTGCTTTAATTGGGCACGTGGTATAATTTTGATCTAGATGAAAGTGGAAGGCTGATGGGAATTCCTGAAGAGAGTTTTGCTTTCCCTACATAGACCTTGCCCTGCCTCCTTCCAGCTTTCTCTTCTCCTATCCTGAGGGAAGATGCCCTGCCTAAAGCTGTAGCTCTCCTGTCACACAGAAGAGAATGAAAGATGTGGGAAGGGTGGCCAAGGAGACGAGAGAAGGTGCTGGCAGCTTTTTTTCTTTCAATGTGTTTGGTACAAGGTTTCAGGACACAGCTCGGACTCATGGTGACCCTCCTGTTTTCAGCCTCCCTAGTGCTGAAATTACAAGCATGGGCTATCACACCTGGGCTGGGTGGCCAGCTCAGCACGCCTGGGGCAGGGCTGGCATGGCATGTGGTGCCAGGGATTGAGCCCTGGTCCCTGTGCTTGCCTAAGCAAGTACTTAGTTTGCTGAGCTAAGTCTCGCTGGTCCTTTTTTATGGTACAGTGGTTGAGCCCAGCACCTTCACACTGTTTTTTTCTTTATTTATTGTGAGACAAGGTCTTGCAAACTCACTAAATTTCCTGGGTAAAACTCAACCTTACTACCTTCTGCCTTACCCTTCCAGAGTCTGGGATTACAGGTGTGCACCACCCCACCCAGGAAACAGTCCCCTTCTTTCAGGGCTTCATAAAGCCTTCAATATGTGAATTATGCCTTGTGAATTGCTGAGAAGGAATGAAATTTAGGATATTTCTAAACGTAAGTCACAATGTGGTTATTATTTTGAGAAATACTAAATATCTCATGAAATACCTCCAATAAACACTAGCTTTAAATATATAGGCCTGGATTAGGGAATTTGACCAACAGAAAGTACTTCAGTTAACCTCAGTGTGACCTCCAAGACCTCCCGTGACCTCCTTCACCTTCCTCCTGAGCCTCAGCTTAGGCCTGTCCCCATCACGTCTTAGCACTAGCAAACCACATCCAGTTCCTGTGGCACAACGTACTCCTCCCTGTGGTACTCTTCGCGCAGGTATTCTTCGCTGGAGCACCTGCCATCCTCTGCCTAACTGGACTCAGTTTTCAAATCTTGACTCGAAGCCTTTCATGAATTCCTTGAGCTAAATGCCTCTCTTCATTCACTGTGGTAAGCTTTGCTTACCATAAAACAAAAATATGAACAGTCTGCGTGTATGTGTCTTTCATCTCTGCCTGGGGACCGTGATATGGTAGTGGTGGTGGTGCTGATAGTGGTGATGGTGGTAGTGGTAACGGTGATGGTAATGGTGGTGACAGGAACAGCTTATGCAGGCTGGAGTGGGGGGACCTGTCTGAGGTGATAGAGCTAATGAGTGAGTATTTGGGATGTGAATAAAGATAGAGGCTGCACCTGCATTTCTAACACTGGCGTAGTACCTGGTAATGGACTTATCGACCTGAACTCAGTGTGTGCGTCTCCCATATATCTAAGAACTTCTAGCACTCAGCAGGCTCAACATGAGCTGGGAAAGAGAAGCATTCACAGTTAAATCTCATTTCTGGTGACAAGGACTGTGGAAAAGGAGGCACTGAAAGGGCAACTGGCTTGTGTACCAAAGTATTATCTCATGGTCTCAGACATATGTTCCAGGAGTGAATAAGCCCTGTTTTATGTGTGTGTCAGCCTTTGCAGAATAAAAAAATGAATTAGTGTATAATGGGGACTATTAGTCTTATCACCTAATTACGAAGTATCTAATAAGTCATTTCATTCAAAACCCAATCGGAACTTCCAGTTGGAAATGGGTGTGAGGAATACCCTACCTCAAAAAATTTTCATATATGATGAATATATGTGGGTTTGTCAGCAATGCTAAGAACTCAATAAAATTTGGTGAAATCTAGTCTGAATTGACTGTCATGGGCCTAGAGTTTTTTGAGAGTTATAAAATAAGTTTATAAGGGCCGGCCAGATAGTTCAGCGGATTAAAGCATCTGCTTAGACAGACACAGGAGGATCACTATTCGTCTGAGCCGTATAATGAGACCCTGTACTGAAAAAAAACATCCCTCATATGCTGTGCCACCCCACCCCCAGGGCATGCAGAAACCGCAACTGAGACTGCGTGGTGATGCAAGCCTGTAATCCCAGCACTTGGGAGGCTGAGAATAGGAGGACCACTATGAGTTCAATCTAGGTAGTGAGACCCTGTAGACCCAGCACTAAATACATAAAAAAGAATAAGTTTTGGTAATTTCTACATTTTAGGAAGTTTTGAATTTTTTATTGGTACATTTTAGATATACATAATGGCAAGATTCATCACAGGGGATTTTCACTTCTACATGACATACCTTGTTTCTGCTTTTTCCCCATTCCCCTTCTTCTTCCCTCCTGATTTGCAAAAGCTTTGCTTCTGTTTGGTTTTTTTTTTTTTTTTAATTTTGGGATTTTTGTCAGATGTCTTATTCTTATGAATGGCTGAATTATTTTCTAGTATGATTCTAAATTGGTATTTTAATTTTTATTATTTTAATTTCACTCTTTTTTGAGGTCTTTAGGTTTGAATCCAGGCCCTGTACATGCTGAAAAAGTAAGTGCTCTACCATTGAGCTATATCTTCAGCCCTAAGCTGGTGTTTTTTGAAAATGAAAAAGTTCATATATTTTATTTTGTTAAAGTTCATGAGTATCAAAAGTCATTATGACATGATTATTATTTGATTTTTTTTTTCTTTTTGGTACAGGGTCTCACTATGCAGCTCAGATTCATAGTGATCCTCCTGTCTCAGTTTCCCTAGCACTGGGATTATAGGCTTGCACTACCACACCCAATTTTGGGACTGGCACTGCATACCTGGGGTTCCAGAGCTGGCATGGCGTGCAGTGCCAGAGATCGAACCTGGGTCTGAGCTTGCCAGGTAGGTGCTTTGACCCCTGAGATATCTCCCCAGCCAGACATGATTATTATTTGAAACATGAATAAGATATATTCAAGGTTATGATCTTTATAAGCCTAGTATTTGCTTCTTAATTAAAATTTTCAGATGATAGGAAACATGCAAAACATTACTTATAAGTGATACAAATGGTCGGTAACTGCTATAATACATGTTTTGTATTTTGAAAAGGTCTACTTTGTATTAGATCAAGTTAGCCATTGTTTAGAATAAAAGCCTTCATTACTTTCTCTTCCAAATTAAACTATAATGGGAATGCTTGCCAATGCCTTGGTGGTTTTTTTTTCCTGTTTAATATGAATTACAAGGACTGGCCAAATAGGAGCCAGGGCATCGATCCCCAGGCTGCTATATCAGATCCCCGATCTTCTAGGGCCTGCTGAGAAGCAATTGAGACTGGGCATGGTGGCTCGTGCCTATAAGCCCAGCTCTCAGGAGGCTGTAAATAGGCAGATCACTACAAGTCTGATCTAGTAGTGAGACCCTGAACACCCTGTAGACACTTCCCTAAAACAAAACAAAAAAATAAATAAAGAAAAGAATATGAATTACATTGCTTTGGATAAATTATTTAATTTCTTTATGTCAGACTTTTTTCATTTTGAAGAAAAACATTTCTATTTCCTCATTTCTTTTACTTCCTTCTATTCATTATAAGTTGCAACCTGGAACTGTCGAGAGTTCTCACCCTGAGCACATTCTTCACTTTTGATTGTGTTTTCATGAACATGTTTCTGTAGACTTGGGAACAGGTTCTCGACATTACAGCAGTCAGTAAGTCCAGTTCCCCTATTTGTCATTTTAGCTATGGTAGGAGCAAAATGCTAATGCTAACGTTTGAAGAAAATATTCAGAAAAACACCTACTGCAGTGTGACTTCTTTATTCTTGTGTGAGACGTGCACCAGTAGTCTAGGGAAGCTCCCTGCTTATCAGGAGGAATAAAAAAAGAAGTTCTGATTTTTCTACAGCCTAGATTTAGACAACTTTCAATCTTAAATTTGAATGACCATTGCAGATGGGTTACATTAAACCCATCAACTCACAGTAATGTTTTTCTTGTTGTCATCCAGTAGTCAACAACAGAGTCTAGAAGGGACGGTCCTATAACGTTATGTATAAATCTGGGGTAAGGGGTACAACTTCGTGCTTCCTCTTTACTAATCCCCAGAGTATTTTTGGGTCCCAGGCATCTAATCTTCAGGGTAGTTTCAATGTTTTCTCAGGAGTCAGGGGCCTTGTTCCTTCTGTGTCTTCCCTATCTTGTTGGCAAACACCTCTGTGGTAGGCCAATTCTGCCTTCTGTTTAAACTATGTGAATGATTCAGTCAATCTGATATCTACCTCTTGAACCTATTGCCAAGTAGAGAGTTGTAAATAATTCCATGTGTTAGCAGAAGCGTTCTTCATCTTCTAACCATATCTGGATGATTTTATTGGGAACCTTGGTTGAAGGAGAGAAGCAACTCTTTGAAATGCCTCTTGCTTGTAATTGTGTGGGTCTGATGAGGATCCTTAGTAGTACAGAAGCAGGGCCTGACTTTTGCCTGTCTCAACCCCTGCCTACCTCTATCTAGAGCAGAGAAGACGAAAGCTAAGGATTCATTGTTCTAGGCACACTATAGAGTCATATGGAGAGAAAGCTTTCTCTCAGGCTCTCACAGAGAGCAAAGTGGTCAAGCAATGGCCATGACTCATCCACATGGCTGACACTGACAAAGGATCTACAGAGTGAGGTACAGGGTTACAAGATAAATCCGGAGGGGCCTTGACTGACCTCATCAGATACAAAAGCTACATTTTTTGTTATATAGGTCTTGCTTTAGCTCAGTCTTAACCATCCAGCAGAAAAGTATAAAAATGAGGTTTATAAAATAAGGCCATAATAATAAGCAGAGCTATAAATGGCTCTAGTCAACAACTTCTTCGGATAACCCACTAATATTGTGGACTGCTGGACTGTGTTAGCTTGTTTCACTGAATTCAAGCACCTATAATAATTGAATGACAATAGAATACCCATCTCTGACAGGACTAAACAAAAAAAAAGGGTGATACAAAGGAAGGACCATTCTGTGTTTGTATAAACAGTACAGTTAGGATAAATATGCAGCTACTTTCACGTAATTCTATGAGAAGAAAGATTTGCACTAATAGTGTTTGGACAGGATATCCTGTCTGCTTCTTGTACTATGGATAACCACTAGGAAGATAACAATGTAAAAAGTATTAATTATTGAAACTGTACTATAATTCAGCTTTTAAAAAAGATAGGTATACAGCCACATTCTCTTAATTCAATGAATAGAGGCATCTGCTCTAATAGTGTCTGTAAATAGAATATCATGTCTGCACCTTGTACAACAAATAACCACTATGAAAACAATATGCAATGCATTAATTATTGAATCTGTTCTACTAATTTTACTTGAAAAAAAAAGAAGATTCATTGTTCTAGCCTTCCCCAAAGCTTCTGGGTGGCTAGATTGCTACTAGGTGGTGTCTGGCCGAGTTGTGGCCAATAGGCATAAACTGAATTCTGCCAAAAAGGGTTTGAGAAGTGCTTTTAAATTTCAGATCAAAGAGGCAAGAAGCTACTGGAAGTATTCCTTCTGCTCCTTCTGGTCTTGAACATGATTACAATGTCTAGATCTAAGCAGTCATCTTGCAACTGTGAGAAAAATAACCAATTTAAAATGAATTATAGAAGAAGGCTTGGTTTATATTGTATCATGGAGTACACACATTAGACAGGACTGCTTCCTCCTACATGTTAGGCATCAAGAGTAAATCCTTCTTGGGTTCCTTAATTCATGGCTACATTGACATTCCTCCCACAGAAGAGGGTAGTCTTATTGTCTCCTCTTGAATGTAGCCCAGCTTTAGGGACTTATTTCAAAATTAGAATGCAGTAGAAGGAGCAATGCCTGGCTCCCCAGCCAGGACACGAGGCTTTACTGTTTCTGCCTTGTTCTTTTCTCTGATATATGTCTTGAGCTAACCTGGAGAGGTTATATGGAAGCTGCCATGCTGGAGAAAATAGTGGGAGACCACATCCAGGGAGAGATGGCCCAGGAGTCCCCGCTGTCCTAGCCTCCAGCTCTCCGCACCTTCCCAGCTACAAGGGCCATGCATGTGAGTGTGCCGCTTTACGGGTGACTCCATCCCCCACTTTCAAATTGCCCTTGCGGATGCCGAGTGCAACCAACAAGCTGCCCCAATCAAGCTATTACAAAGTCTATCTGAACAAAATTGCAGGCTTGTGAGAAAAATAAATGTTATTTCAAGCTGCTCAATTTTGGGGTGGTTTGCTATATGGCAATTGAAAGCCTGAAATATATGTATTTGCCCCTGTTGGTTGGACGCTTTGTTACTTGCAGCCCAAAGCATTCATATCCAGAACACTTAGCAGGGAAGATTAAAAAGATATTGCTAGAAATGCCATAGGTGCAGAGTAACCATTCCATACTTGTAGGCTGATGGTGTTAACCAGATTCCCTATGTAGTCACGTAAAGAACCCAGATTTATTTAGAATAGGACCCAGCTAGTGGAATGTAGATGAGGCATTGGAGTTCTGTGTGCCATATTACCCTGCTCATTTGTTATTTTGCTAACAACAAGGATGATATCTGGAGCTATGATCAGTAAGGTTCTGACACCTCAACTTCAGCAAACTCTCTTCAGTGTCTGAGGCTGTTTATTTAACTAAATACTCTGAACACCTGACAGCTTTGTTCTTTCACTGACTTTTACAGCTTTTTAAATGGATGGATACTTAATGTCACATTTGATGGACCACATTCTTTGAAGAAAAATACCGTTAGTTGGTTATTATTTTGTAGCAGAGCTGATGGTCACTTATTATTGCTGAATTTATTGAAAGGATTTAATATATGGTTTGAGTCATACATTTGTTTATAAATCTAGCTTTTTGAGAAGCAGCAAGGTTGTTCTAAATTAATATTAATATTCTTACATGGAAACTATAATATAACTTAGAAATCTTTTATTCCAAAGTAACGTAACACTGTTTCTAGTAATAAAAATTCCTCAGGAGCTTTGCATTGAAGGAACCGAATTGTAACTCCTAAGTCTTGGTTGCAGAAAAACAAGTTTCATTTTTGGGTGTCTATTTACACAATGTCCACATCCTTAAAGAGCCGGCAAATTTACAGTAGAGGGAGCAGCACACGTGCTGGTGAGATGGGGTAGGATGCGGATGTCCTTGTAAGGAGAAGTTTTGTAAGTGATGTTGTATGCCAAAGCAGCCTCTGGGGCTTGAAAATAACTAGGCAGGGAGTGTCAGCCTTCCCAGGATCTGCCTCCCCAGCTGAGTAACCTCAAGGGTCAGGCCCATATTCCTGGGTGGGCTGGGGATCCATTTCTAATTTCTAATAGCAACCATGCATAATAACTTACAGAGCCTGGGAATGTTTTCTCATCTCAGGGCAGTAAGGTGCTGCATGGTAAAGCTCCGTCCACATCTCACTGAGAAGCCAAAACAGGGCAGATACCACTTGCTGAGCTCCAAATGAAGTGACCTTCAGCATGATTTCCTTAAATGAACAGGAAATAGTAGAACAACTGCTTTCCCCCAGCAGCTCTAAAGCACATTAAAACAAGCACTCATTTCCCACCCTGTCCTTCTACCTAACCATTTTTTTAGGGAACTGATTTATGGATGGATGAGACGGTTCCTTGTATTCATGCCTCTTGATACTTTCACTGTGGGTTAGTGGGAGTGGAGAGAAGAATTAGCAAGGTTCTGAAAACAGCAAATACATATGAGCTCTGTGTATGTTGACTCTGAGTCCTGAGTGCCCTAATTCATAAAGTGTCGTCACTTGAGATCCTCACATCATGAGGGAAAGGCGGATATTTTTCTTCTTTGGCTGTCATATGCTCCAGATACTACTTCTGGATATCCTTTACGTTCAAACTCTGAGCTTCAGCCACAGGCTCTTCAGCTCATGGCCTTTCTAGGAGTTTCTCAGGTGCCTCTGCATTTCTGGACCTTCTTCTCCCTTGGTATCAGCAGATGGAGCCTGTCAGTTCCTTAATGCTGCTGTCTCTTCCTGAAGCTCCACGGGCCACCAGAAACCAGAAATTCTCCATGCCGTTGCTTGACTGCTTGGAAGCCTGACCTAGTCAAGCTGTGCTAGCTCCTGGCAGAAGCCTGAATTCTTACATTGAGGGAAGCAGTGCGAATCACCTGGGATGCTTGTTGAAGCACAGATCATCAGGGAATCAGACTCAAGGCTGGGGGCTGGGCAACTGCCTAGGCAGCGGGCTTGGTGCAGGCAGCTGCTGCTTCTAGCTCAAGGCCAAGGTGTCTGCATCCGGTGCACTGCAATCCTCTCCACTTCAAGGTTAGGATTTCTTTTTTGGAGTTCGAGTTCCTCTCTTTTCCAGCTTCACAGGATAGAAACCCTGGAGCAGGTCTGCCACTCCAAATGTGGGAGCAGCACGTGACCCTCCAACTTATTGTAGTCTCAGCAAATCCAGTTATGCCCTGGACTATTCATCCTTGGTCAGGCCAGCCCAGCACCCGCCCCCCACTTCCCAGGTGATACCCAAATTACCTTGCATGTTGGCATGGTGCTGTCTCGCTCAGCCTGGCCCTGTGCCGTATCACCTACCTGCCCACATTCCCCCCGCCATCTGAATTTCTGCTCTGTGGATCCCCTCACTGAGCTATGTGCTGGGTCTCCTGGGGGTGCTCTTCTCTCTTAGCTTGCCCACGTGCTGCTGCTGCTTCACACAATTCCACTAAAACCACAGGCCTGAGATTGGTTGGTGAAGGACAGAGTTAGGCAGAAAATGGCAATAGTTTTTCTATAGAGGATCCGATAGTAGGTATCTCTGTGGGCCCTACAGCCTGTCATAACTACCTACATCCACCATCAAAGACAGTAAGTAAACAAATGCATGTGTTTCAATAAAACTTATTTATGGACAAAAGTGTGAATGTCATGTAATATTCTATGTGTCACTAAATAGCATTTAAAAAAATCACAACCACTTAAAAATACAAAAACACAGTACTTGGGAGGCTGAGGTAGGAGGATTGTTGCAAGTTTGAGGCCAGTTTGTGCTACACAGTGAGTTCAAAATCAGCCTGAACTACATAGTGAGACCCTGTCTCAAATAATAAACAAACAAACAAACAAACAAACCATTCTTAGCTTTGGCCCATTAAAGGACAGAGCAGGCTGAATTTCTCTTGTGAGCTGAGGTTCATGGCTGCGTGGTCTGTACCAGCGTTTCTCAAATGGCACTGCGCAGGCACCTCTAGCGGTCCTGTTGAGATGTACAGCTTGATTTAGGGCCTCTGGGGGAGTCCAGGCTGCTGCGTTCTGCACACGCTCCCAATATTGTAAGTGCTCCCACCAGGGCACCTTCAGAACAACCGTTACAACAGCTGTGTGTGGAAGCGTCTCCCTCCTGCAAGAAAATAATTAAAAGTAGGTTAATGACGTAAGATGCTGCTCAGACTGCAATTCCTATATGAAAACCAAGGCAGTGAAGGGAGCAGATTTTCAAACCAAGCAGACTCCTACTTCCCACATATGTGGATCCGGATATGTTTCCTAACCTTTCTCAGTTTCTGTTTATTCAACTGTAAAACAAGGTAGTAATCACTGCCTCAGATGGAGGTTGTGGGCTTTAGCACAATAATACATGCTTTAGCACAATAATACATGCAGCAAGTGCTCAATTTTAGCCCGTTTTATTTTTAAATTAAAAAGCAAGGCATGAACCTGTGTATAACAAAATAATAAGAACTTTAATTTCTAGCGCCTCAGGGGATTTCCTTCCTTTCCTTAGATCCCATTTGCCAGAGTGGTGCCTGTTCATTCATTCAAGAAATATTTGCTGAGCTCCTGCTTCTGCCAGGCAATGCGCTTTGCCACATCTGCCAAGATGAGTGAAATGTAAGCTTGCATAGGCTGGGGGTGTGGAGACAAAAGCCAGTTTCAGCATAGAAACAGTGCAGTGTGGGAGAGGGAACACGCAGAGTGAGAGAGTGTGTGTGTGTGGGTGTCATGCTGCGAGCAAGGCCACAGGGATGCCTCCCAGGGATGACTGATCTGGCCTTCCAAAGAGGACTCTGGGTGGGCCTCCTGGAGGGAAGGGAGCAGGATTTTCAAAGGCAGTTGAGAATTTAGGGGCAGACCAGAGAATCTGGATTTTCAGAGTATGTGATTCTGACCAGGGACAAGAACAGATGTAGATGTTTATGTTAGAAGTTTGTACTGGCTGGGTATCAACCGTGGGCGAGCCGTTCTCCCTCCTTTGGAAATATCCTGAAGTGGCCATGTTTCACGCCAGCTGCGACTCTGAGAAATGACAGAGCTACAAAATCCTCAGCTATTTTTGCTGTGTTCACCTTCATGAGGAGTTTCTTAAGAAGCTACTCAGCTGAGTAACTGTCTGCTAATGTTGATGAGGGGGAGATTTGCACAGGGTGTCCAGCTGTTGCAGCTCCTGAGGTGCTGTTGGGCACCTGCCATCAGAGAGTTTAGCCTCTAGCACAGGAAAGGGGCACACAAATCACCACACCATGAGGTGGAGCAGGGTGGCAAAAAGTAGTCTTGTAGAAGACCATTACAGGAAGGAGATAAAAAGACAATGAGGAGTCTGGACTTGGGATGGGAGCTCCAGAAGGGCTTCGTAGAGGACACAACAGGTGAGCTGGCCTTGGAGATGGATGTTTCTGTCTCTGAGTGCTGCCTTCAGGGGAGATTTTGGAGGTATGGATTTATTTGTGTAAGGAACTAACTTCAACCAATGGCATGGAAGCTGACAGTAGGGTGCTGAGCTAGCCTGGAGCCCAGAGGGTGCAGTCTGAAAGCGTCCTGGCTGTCTGTCCTCTGCTTCCCCATCTTGATTTTCTGAAGCCTTTGCTCCAGAGCTGGGATTTAAGAATAGAAGGCATGTATCAGGTGTGGTAGGATTTGAAGCCAGGGGGTGGGGATGAGGGGCCAGACCTTCTGTGCTGGTCATGCACTCTGCCTCGGTGTCCTCCAGGGCAAAGCACTGACTCTAGCTTGCCTCTCTGTTGAGCCCTCCTTACTCAAGGATGTGGGGTGGGCTTTTCTGTCTTAATACTGTCTTAATCCATGCACGGCCCCTTTGAAGTGTTTTTCTCTATCCCATGAACCCTAAGCTAAGAGCAAACTATGCTTGGGCCTCTGGTGATCTCAGAGGGCTGTGGCAGAGTTGCTTGGCTCCAATGGAGATTTGCAGAGGGGACCAGGAGCTGATAGGACCACGTGGATTTGGCACCAATGGGCTGTTCCTAGACCAAGCTGAGGACTCATTGTGGGCTCACTGAGTCTGCTGTGCAATCCAAAGCTCAAAGGACTGTTTTTCTTTGATTTTATGGGAATTCTCTGAGACAAAGGCCCACAAACAGTGCCGTGTCAGGGCTCAAGCGAAGAAATCCTAATCAGTGGTGTGACACTGCCCATGAATTCTGGAGCCGTGCTTGCCAAATTTTGACTACTGTACTTGAATTGACTCTCTCTATACACAGCATGTGGGAAAGGACTATTTTCCCCAGGGAAGTTTGCTCCCTTGCTGTTTACGGTTTTGGGATCTCTTTCCTTGGAGTGGGGAAGCGGATTCTCATAGAATGGTTACATGGTGGGGCAACATTACTGACCAGGCTGGGAGACAAGAACACAAGAAACCTGCTCTGGGATGAATGAGTGGCACTTGGACGTGCAGAAGGGCAGGAGAACACATTTCCGAGGTCCCTCCTCCTATGTTGGAAGAACACACTGATAAAATATGAATCATCGTTTGTTTGAAAGTCTGGAGGAATCTGAGTTACATTGGTAACACGCATACGTACATTCAAAAGTGTTATAGACAACCAGGCTCCAGAAAACAGTGCTACCCAACCCAGTCCCAAACTGTGGTGCACAGATCTCTGCAAACAGGAGCCATATTAACGTGGGTATCAGTCAGCAAACTGGTAATGCTTCCTTAGAAGTTACTCTGTGCTGCTCCTCCTCACCGAATGGGGCATGCACCTCGATTATTATTTGTAGATGACCAGTGTTGGTCTCCAAATCTTCACTGGGACTTTGTCCTTTTCCTGCTTTTGCATCCCCAGTTAGTAGGATTGAACTCAGCACACAGCAGGTGCTTACTGTTAATAAATGAATGCAGCAGACAGCAAATGTCTCTCTCTCTGTCCCTTCCCTCCCCCATCACTGTTCTTTCTGCCAAGTCTGCCTTAAGTCCCTAGCCCATGGGCAATGCATCCTTTCGGTGTGGGCCTGTGGGCGGCTCTTGGAGCTCAGGTCAGAGGGTGGGTGTGGATTCTTGTGAAGATACAGAGGCTGCTGGCTTAGCACTTATTTCCAGAGGCTTGCAGGGACTCTCAGGCCATACACCATGAAGCTCATCTTCCTTACAGAGGGCTCTTTTTTTCTCATCATGAAAATAACACATGCTTGTTAAATAAAGATTGGAAACACCAGAAACATAAGAAGATAGAAAAATAACCTAGAATCTCTTTCCCAAGAAACAGATCCATCGTTGTCTCTCCCCTGAGTTATCAAACAGTCTGTAAACCTGTCCCACTACCGCCCACTAACCTTGTCACAGGGCTGGAGAGAGGTTGCTCTGAAATGTATTTTGTAGGCCTTCGCCAGGGCTGGCTGCTGCCGCCACCACCCACGCTGCTGTACTCGCCAGGGCTGGCCACACTGTCTCTGTAGCTTCCTTTCCTTCCCAGCCCCTGTTCCAGAGAAGGTGCCAGATGGAATTTCCTTTGCTTCTTCCCCCGAGCAGCACCTTCTCAAGTTCACCCACTCGGGGTTTTCTCTGCCTTTCCTGGTTTTAGCCTTTCCTTGTTTTCAACTCTGTTTCCTGGTCTGTGTTATCTATCTTCCCCTTTTCTCTCTCTCTGCTTCAGCATGTAGGTATGACTTTCCCTACAAAACTTTCTCTGCCTGCCCTGTTCCCTGCCAAGTCTGAGTCTGGCCATCCTCCTGGGCACTTTGAAAACCCATGGATTTCTCTTCCATCCTGTAACTTATCCTATCACGTTTCGGGGATTCTTTGATGCTGCTTCTTTCTCCGCAGTGCTCAGCTGAGTTTGGGTCATGTCATGCAGCTCAAACATTGTTTGACAAAGTCAATTAGATTGAATCATTATTTACATTTCCTGTTAAATTTTGCCTTAATTGTGTTACATTTTCTACTTTATGGGGATATAATTAATTGTGTGTAGCTTGTAAGTTACAGATCATAGATAAAAATTTAATCTTATTTAAGCTTTTTAGTAGTACATGAAGCATTTCAACTTTACCTCTTCTTTATAGACTTCATTATAAATGATTGCATAGTATTCCATCATGGCATATACTCTAGTTATCTTTCATTTTCTGGACAATTGGAAATTTTTGATGGTTTTGTTTCTTCCAATTTATTAATTTGGGATTAATATCTCTGCATGTTTATGTCCTTAAATTATCCAAAGTAAAATTTCAAGGCATTCAACGCAGTTGTAGTCCATGGTGCCGAACTGCCTTCTGAAACTGTGACTTATCTTACTAGCAACCTATGCGAGCATTCCTTTCACTCACCCTCACCAAGGACACTTCAGTCTCAGCCACTAAAACCCTTCAAAGAGCAGGGTCCTCCCAAGATGGCAGCACTGGGCACCCACGGCCAAAAGTTGTCCCTGTCCTCATTCCCTTCCATGTGTGGTCAATGCCTCAGCTCCCCAAGAGCAAACTTTCCTGGTTCTTACCTCAACAGACTTTTCAACCTTGAACAGGGAGTTGAATCACTATGAACATCTGTTTCCTCCTCTTAGGGGAGAAATAACAATAATGCTGCGGTACTGATTCTATCTTACGTCCTTTAAGTGGACCAGGACCACTTCCCCTCCCATGGTGCACCCCTGGATCGACCCAGGTGGGCAGGCACAGCCGGGCCTCGGAGGCGCCGTCCACCAGACTGTGATCTCACTCACGTGGTCTTTCCTGGCTCCTTGGTGTCTTTGCTTTTCCCTTCTTCTCCTCCCTCCTTCCCACCCTCCTTCACTTCTTTCCATTTCTCCTATCCTCCTTCTCTTCTCATCCCTTTATTCAACAGTGTGAGACAGTACCTCCTAGTACAGTAAGGAGTGCTAGTAGGCATGGAAAATAAGGCAGTTCCTGCCTCTAGGACCTGTACCTTCTGGCAGGATATGCAGGTGAAGCAAGCCTACCCATAAGTTACAACATAAAATTGTGGAGAAATAGATACAGGCGGAGAGAGACAGACACTGGGAAAGATCTTGCTTCTCGTACCGGGTCTTCCTTCCTTCACCCCTTATCGTGCTTTTCCCTCATAGTTCCTAGCTAAGTCTGACATACATGTACTATTTCCTGGTCTCTTGGCCCACTGCCAGTGTCCCCCACTTGAAGGAAGCTTCCTGGGGTAGGGCTGCGCTGGGCCCACTGGCTTCCATAGCAGCAGTGCCCCAAAAGCCCTTGCTGGCTGCCTGCAAGGTGCAAGGCCTCACGGGGTCTGTGGGGCTGTGCTGCACAGGAGAAGGTGCCTATCCTGAAGAGAGGCTGCTCCAAGGCCCAGCTAGAGGAAACAGCATGGCAATGGAGCAGAGACAGTAGGCAGAAAGGAGCTCGGAGTGGTGGGCTTAGGGGGCACCTAGACAGGCACACACCAGGTGAGGGTGTCCTGGCCTCATAGGCCCTTGAAAGGGTTCAGAGTTTTCAAAGGGAAACAGAAAACTGCTGCAGCTGTGCTCTCACAGAACACAGGGCTGCCGCCTCTGCAGTGGCAGGGCATGCCCAACATGGGGGACCCATCAGTGAGCTCTTCTACTGGCTTTGTCCTTACACTGCAACCTCTGGTCTCCTGTTGGCTGTGGGAGACCACGCTTCTCCCAAGCCGCCTGTCCCAGGGCCCTGATCCACAGAAAGCAAACAATCCTACTTTCCTCAAGACACTGCCACACGTCTTCATATTCGGCTTCTTCTGACCAACCCAGACAGATCTTCACTCCTGAACTCGGGCCTAACATTACTGTTGTCAGGACCACAGTGGATTCGACTCAGACTTGATCTTGCACATTTTGTGATTTTTACCT
Organism: Ctenomys sociabilis; assembly: GCA_004027165.1. Lineage (NCBI taxonomy): Eukaryota > Metazoa > Chordata > Mammalia > Rodentia > Ctenomyidae > Ctenomys > Ctenomys sociabilis. The sequence goes on along the minus strand of PVKA01020503.1, from coordinate 20,882 downwards.
TCAAAAGCAAAGACATGGCTTCCCTTTGAACTCTGCCCTCTGGCCTGGTAGCTTCTTCCAACCTGGTTTACTTTTCTCAGCTCTAGGAGGGGTCCCAGGCAGTCTTGCTCTCAGGACTCACTGCAGGAGGCTCTCACGAAGGAGACTTGAGCTGACTGGAAGGCCGCTGACCTCAGCCCTTTCACTGGGACTTTCTTGGGGGGAATCCCTTGGCCTCTGACCTTTGCTGTGCTGCTGCCCTCCCTTTCTTCTGTAATCCCACAGTTCTCTCATCCCACGAATGCCTTTTCCTGGCATCGATCATTCAGGTGTGCAGAGTGCACCCCCCCCCCCCGCGTGGGCCAATTTCCTTGCCCATTCCCAGGGTGACCTTGCACCCACCTGCACCCCAGGCCACTTGGAGGAGGCATTTGTCAGCCCCCTTCTGCTCAGCCAGGTCCTTCTCCATCTGGGTCAGGTCCAGCCTCCCTTCACCCAGGCCTGGTTGCTGAGCAAACAAGAAAATTTATGAATCAACAAAGCTGGAAGGGATATGAATAGCAGGGACTGAAACTGAAGGCCCAAGTGGGGAGATGGCCCAGCCCAGGAGCCCCTGGCACGAAGTACAGTAGAAACACCATTTCCCCTCTTCTAGGGGGAGGGCACTGGGTATCTTTTCTGTTTTGTTTTGACTGTGAGGAAACGGTCCCTGCATAGGGGACTGTTTTCCTGAAGAGGAAACAGTCAGAAACTATTAAAGTCAAACACATAATTAACAACTGGAAGATTCAGTACTGCTTTCTGATCCTGACGTTCTGACTCGGGCACGTTGTTCTTCCAGCAACAACACATGGTGTTGTGTAATCATTCCCACCCAACGCACTGGCCGTCTTAGAGTCTCACTTGCCAGCAGCTGGGGGAAAGGTTAGGCTGTTCTTGCAGCACGGTGGGGCAGAGCTCTAAGCCCTGGAGGTCGTAAGCAGAGGGGAGTGGATTTGGTTCTAGAAGGCGCAGCTGACAGCACAGTCCGGAAGCTCGGACACCCCTTCCTTGCGTCCACTTCACCCCTAGACCTCAAACACAGAGAAAAAGTTTTAACTGAGGCCAGGCTTGAGGTAAAAATCAAAGGAAATTCCCTGGTCAAGGTGGGGCCCCCCTCACTTGCATATTGCTCAAGAAGACAGCATTTTCTTCTGCAATTGGAGTGAAAAGGCAGAAAGGTGGAAGCGTGACACAGAGGCTCACCCTCTGCATGTGTGGTGGGGTGCTGGGAAGGCCTCTGGGCGATGGGAGAGAGGCGGTGCCATAAATGAGGGATGACAGAGAAGGGAGAGAGACACGGAGTCGAGACCAAGACGGGCCCCCCTGCCTCAGGGAGGCTGTCCCGAGGTCCCCAGTGTTACAAACTATTTTCTTCGGAGTCTATTTTACAGGGCCGCACCTACTCCTTTGGGAATATGGATTTTCTTCAATTATTTCCTACCATAAGACTGCCAGGAATTGGCTTGCCGGGGACCAGGGTCACAATGGCAGTCAGAATTGCTTGGTGGCCCACGGAGCAGCCTTCAGACAGAACGAGCAGCAGGGCAACTTTGCGCTCTGCTTCGCGGCAGTCACGCGGATGCTTTATTTTTCTCAGGTACTGAACCTGTGGACAACCGCAGAGAAGGCACGGCAAAGTGCGAAAAGATGCTAAAGCCAGTTGAGCAGTCTGTTCTTTGCAGGCCTGGAAATCTTGAATAAAAAGCGACTTCAGAAGAGGTCAAAGGGGTGGATGGTGGTTCATGGTTGCTATGGTAACCAACAAATATGTTTGGCCTCCGGAGGCCCTGCCCCTCAAGAACATGATGGCTTTTGTTATGAAATTTGTGAACTTTATCTATTTCTCCAGTATTTATTTTTGGAGTTGTTAATAGTAACGAATTACTCATTACCTGCCGTTCATCTCTGTCCAGGCTCAGAGCTAACCCCAGCCCACCTCCGCCTCCTCTGCGGTGTGCGGTTTGACTTCTCCAAGAGCCTATGGAGCTTTGTAGGAAACACAGAAAAGCATCCAGGAGTGTGGCAGCCAGGTGACCGGAGCGCTGCTCTGTGACTTTCATCTTGGTTCCCTTCAGAGGTGGATAAAAATAGCTGCTCTACTACTTTATGGGGTTTTGTGAAGATGCATGACTCTTTAGATATTAGAGTGATTTGCAAATAGTTACTGCCTAATATATATTTAAGAGGGATCGTTCAATCTTATTTAGTAATTTTTTAATTAATTTTATTGAGAAATAAATAGCAGTGAGACAGTTTCAAAACAGGTTGGTAGAACAGTTACAATAATTAACACATTGCATATTGTTGTCTTTGTAATAGTTATCCATTGTACAAGATGCAGACATGATATCCTGTCCAAACATTATTAGTACAGATCTTTCTTCTCAGTGAATTAAGAGAAAGTAGCTGTGTATCTATCCTGTTTTGTATATACAGATGGAAAATGGTCCTCCATTTATATCCCCTTTTTTTGTTTAGTTTTGTCAGAGATGGGTATTCTATTGCCATTTAAATATTGTAGGTATGTGAATTCAGCAAAATAATCCAATATAGTCCAATAGTCCATAATAGTAGTGTGTCATCCATAGGACTGGCAATGTCAGAAGTTGCTGCCTTGACTTGGCATTCTTCAGATAGATGCTTATTTTTTTAATTTTATTTTGGCCAGCTCAGCCCACCCTGAGGGCGGGAGGGGGATTGAACCAGAGTCCCCTATGCCTGCCTAAGCTTGCCTAAGGAGGCTCTTTAAACCACTGAGCTATCTTCCGGCCTGATAATACTTATTCTAGATAAAAATTTCCTTTTAAGAGTCAACCCTGACTGATAGTGGCTGTCTCTAGGTTGGGAAACATTCATAGGCTACCTGCCCCTGAGCGGGCAGTGGTGACAGTCATTTAAGGGTGTCTGATTTGTGTCCAGGGAGCAGAATGGCATTGTAAGGTCTGTGCCTGTGTGGCCCGAGTGGAGGAGAACCTTTCCTGCGAGGTCTGCTGTGCTGGGAGCTCAGGCCTCGCAATTGCTCTGTAGCTTCGTAGGAACTGGTTTGTCAGGGCTGACTCACAGGAGTTAAACTTGTCACACTCCATGCTGAAACCTATAATTTTATTTTTTAAAAACAACGTTTTGATTTTTTCCTGGTAATAGAGGAATGTGTTTATTGTTAGACAGTTGGCAAATAACAGAGAAGCAGACAGAATAAAATCAGAGCAGCCCATAATCCTCATCGTTCTTGGATACATTTTGATCATAGGTTTCATGCCTTTAGATGGGATTTTTATTTTATTTTATTTGTACATTTTAAGGAAGGGCCTACAGGATGTTTAGGGTCTCACTACTAGATCGGACTCATAATGATCTGCCTGCTTACAGCCTCCCAAGAGCTGGGGTTACAGGCATGGGCTGCCACGCCCAGTCTCAATCACCATCTCAGCGTGCTCCAGGGGTGGGATTGAACCCCTGGCCCCTGCACCTGCTTGCAGGTGCTTTAATCCCCTGAGCTATTTGGCTAGCTCCAGGGATTTTTTTTTTTAATGGGAATTAGTTATCCCATGAAGAAAGGTTTGGAGAGACAGTGTGGATTCAGGGGACCAACTGGGAAACCCAGGGGAGCCATGCTGGTGGCCTGGGCTGGGGGTGGGCAGCATAGATGGTCCAGGTGATGGGTTGGGTGGATATTTTGAATGTAGAGACAATGAGAAGTGCTGATGGATTATTTGCAAGGTATGAGAGAAGGAAGGTATCAAGGGGATGGCATCCGTGGTTCCAGTCCCATTTCTGGTGAAATGCAAATCCATTAGGTGGAGAACAAGGAGAGTGATGCAGGTGTGTTTGCGCGTATAGTAGGCAAGGAGGGTGATGGAAATCAAGAGTTCAATCTTCAATATGAGAAAGCCGAGTACAAATTTCCTACTTAGGTGAAGATTGCTAGCAGGAGGTAGGATATATATATATATATATATCCTATATATATATATATATATATCCTATATATATATATATAGTGGGGAAGAGGGTGGAAAAGTTTCCAATCTGAGGTTTCACCAGCACAGAGAAGCCATAAAGGGGAAGGGACTGGTTCAGTCCCTTCATTCTAGTAAATAAAGCTGAGACATGAGGACTGGGGCCGCCCACAGGTACTGATTGGGAAGAGGAGGAGGGTGTGTTTAGCGGCCAAGGAGCAGCTAGAGTACTGCACAGACAGGGTGCAGGAAGCTAAGAGAAGAGGATGGTCAGAGAGAAAGGAAGGGGCTTCCGTCCTTTGGTACACATGTGCTTACATACAGGTACCACACATATTTTTCTATGAAACCATGCACATTTTTACATAAGGGCAGGGTGTTTCATTTATCATGAGCAGTTTTCATGCCCTTAGAAAAATCTTCTAAAGTATTATTTGAATGTCACTGAAGTATTCCATCCCTGTGGATATAACCTCAGAAGGAACATCCTTGTTACTTGCCCCTGGTGAGTCCCTAAATTACTGCTAAGTGGGCAAACCTTTAAGGCTTTAGATAATTATCAAGTTGTCTTTCAGAAAAGTGGTACCAAGGTTGTATTTTCTGCCAGCATTTAACTGAAGCCAAGTGTCTGATAACCAATTACCATTCTAAAAGTCTGTATGTGTGTGTGTTTAATGCTCTATCGCTTCTGTTTTCAGCACTTGATTAATAGAGGCAGAACGTGTTTCAGCACAAGACTGCTTGTTTGCAATCTGGGTGGTAAGCAAGGCCAGCCTCACACCACAACCTCTTTTCGTGTGAAGACCTGTGTGTCAACATCCCCCAAAGTGACCAATCACACGGGAGGGCTCGTAGGAAAAAGGAAAGCAGGTTCTGGAGGAATTTCTTAGGGGAGGAGATCTTTGTCAGCGGCAGGGGATGGTGTGGTTCCCACGAAGCCTCCTCCCTCCCTGCTGACTTCCTGTGGGGCAGTCTGGGAAAGGGCGTGGTCCCTGAGAGGCAGAAGTGTTTCTTCTCAGGGCGGCTGCCAGAGCCCAGATGTGGTGGGTGGTGCGGAGTCTCTGTTGGGCGTGAACACAGCCCATATTGCCCAACTCAAGGACAAACGCTTCCAGTGACACCCATTCAAACTGTCCCACATACTGTGACCTTCTCTGACTGGGTGGAACAATTTCAGTTTGACAGGCCAGGACTCTGTGTGGTGACATTTCCTGACCAGGTGAAGCAATCTCAGTCCAACAGGCCAGGATGCCGTAAGGAGACCGGCTGCAGCAGAGACCCTGTGTGTGAGGAAACTGTAGCCTGGCCCAGTGTCTTTCTATCGGTCTGTGGCATCGTAAGGGTCAATTGAATCATGCTGCCAGGCTGCAGATGTAGACATCACAGATACCTAGGTGACAGCAATCTTAAGAATGTGTGGGACCATAGATAGGCCAACAGTGAGGAATGTGGCAACGTGGTTATTATTTCCTAACCAGGCCAATTGGAGCAAAAACCCCACAAATACATAACCCACTGGGAAAAAAAAGACAGCAGCATTATCGTTTGCTTTCTGGACATCTTTCAGCATAGACCCCTGTAACATTGTCTGTCGTAGCCAAGAAAGAATTTCTGAGACAGTGCAATTAGCACTAGGTTCCAAATCTGAAGGAAGCCATTCTTTGAGAAGTTAAAGATGAAAAGAGAAAATTTTCTCATAGAAATTACAAAGAGATGACATGCTTATTCAATGTCACTTAAATGTTTTTGTATTTATAATATAATATATTTCCATTAAAAATCATTCAATTTATCAATGATTATGTAAAGCAAAAGCTGGGTTCCTTTTACCCTTTCAAACATCACTCCCACTTTCTAAAATTTTTCTATATATTTTCCAGATCATTGATAATGAAGTTATATTTATATAAGACTATAGTATATGGCCTGTGTGTATGTTTATTAAGCTGTTAGTGCATAGAAAATGCTTGATGAAACATAGCCCAAGATATAGTTTTTTTTTTTAAGAAAGTGAGATTATACTGTACAAATTCTCTAAGTTCTTTTAAATTTTATATAAATGCAGCTTCCAACTTCTCCTTTTCTCTTGGCAGGTGTTTTATAAAGACAGAAAGGAAAAGAAAGAAAGAAAGGGCCAGGAATATAGCTCTGGTCTGAAGAAAGAAGAGAGAGAGAGAGAGAGAGAGAGAAGGTAAGCAGTAAACAAGCATAATGCGGGTGTGTCAGATGTTGACCATGGGCAGGGCTGAGGCTTCATGAGGCTGTGCTTGGTGGTTAAGAACACATCTGAATCAAGATCTGGAATGTGAAGGGTGATATCGTGTGGTAATCAGAGGAAAAGTGTTCCAGGGAGAAGAGGAGTCATGACTAGAGCTACAAGAAAGGAGGCTCCTTGAGCAGAAGACGTGAAGAGGCAAGTGTGTGTGCGACACAGTGAGCATGCAGAGAATAGAGGAGAAGGCGGGGCTTTGTAGCGCCCCCAGGATGTGGGGTGTGGAGGATGGCCCTATCCTTCTCTTTGCCTGCACAATATTAAGTGCTCCTGCACGCTGGCCCTTCTCAGTCCTTACCTTGAGTAACCGGGTTGCAGAAAGCCGTCTGTGATTCCCGGCTATCCCGGGCAGAGCTCACAGTGCTTTGCATTCCAGGCGAGGCATTCAGTGGGTCCGTGTCATCCATACACATGAAATATGTTTTAAAATGCGATACATATATATGTGCCTTAGCAAAATGTCAATGTTGGGTTCTACTCCAAAATGTCTGTGTTTAAAAATATATATATTCATTACTTATAACCAAGTAAAATTACTGACTCTGAATGATGAGTCTGACAAACATCAACACTCTCTGGGACCAGGTAGATGGCTCAGTGGAATAAGCGCTTCTCTGGCAAGTGCAAGGGCATGAGTTCAATCCACGGGTTCGAGAAAAACAAAAAACAAAAACAAAAAACAAAAAACAAAAAAAACACCTCTGAAGAGTGATGCAAGGTTTTGAGATACTGAGACCATGTATTCCCAGTGGTTCCACCTCCCAAGGATTCAGTGATTAATAGAAAACACTGTACTCTAACGACCTTGCAGTAGCAGGGTTGGGCACAATATCAAACCCCCCCCTCACCAGGATGGGCTTTTCCACTTTTTTTTGAATAGTGCAGGCCCTTCTTATAAGTGGAAATAGACTTACCTACCTTCCTTCCTTCTACTGCATAATAGTCTACCCATCTGTGGCTTTGAAATTTCTTCAAGGCTTTCCTGAAATCCTATATCCTATTCACAACATCCTAAGATACAACTTGAAGAAATAACTCCTTCCAGCTATTTTTTAGAGCGCTCCTGTTCAGTGGAGCTTAGGGTGCATGTTGCCCCAGGCGATGCTTTAGAGCCAGAAAGGGAGAGCCCTGGAACCAGAAGTTTTAATGCAGCTTCTGCCGCTATCTATCTGTGTGACTCTATGCAGCTTTCTCAATCACGGAGTCTATAAAATGGAGTTCAGAGTGAGGCTGGCAGATGATGCAGTGATGAGCATATGAGAGGCCATAGCACAGTGCTTGAGCATTTGGTAAATGTTAATCCCCTCTCCCCTTCACCCCTGGATTTGTCATTTTAATATCCTGCCTTGTGTGATTCTACCTCTCCAGTTGTTACATATTCTATTTCTCTCCCTGGGCAATAATAAACTCTCATGAGTTAGAAACCACCTCTTCTATTTTTTGACATCTCCAAACACATCGATCATAGCCCCTTGAAAGTGGGAGAGGATTCATAAATGTTTGTTGATAAATTGATGGATTTCCTGGCAATGTGAAAGCTGAAGGACGTTGCTTTCTGGAAGCAAGCACATAGCAATGAACCTCCAATAGGAAAATGAGCTCCAGCGTTCACAGAGAAGGTCGCTGGTTAGAGCCTCCCAGAGACTCGCTGCTGCATGCCATGGGGCTGGTTACTCAGCCAGATGATGGCAGGACCCGGATGCCGTGCCACGTTACAGTGGCTGTGTGTACCATTCTAGCAAATTCATTTAGGGAAGCATCTCAACAGGCCATCATGGTGACACGAGGATTGATTGATTGCCCAGCTGTTACTGTGTGCTTACAAGGGAAATTAGGAGTAATTAATGGGCTGCGGATCAATGTCAGTATTGTTTTGAAGCAAGCAATTTAATTTTCTTGCTAAATGAAGAGGTAAATGCAAAGACCTCACATGGTTAAAATAGATGGATTAACATCATGGATGGGAACAAACCTCTCCATCTCTTGATTCATGTATCAGTTTTACTTTTTAGCTTCTGTTTACTTTTGAAAAGGTACTGCCTGCACTTGATAATTTAAATAGTTCTAAAACACTGAAAAAAAAAGTTCCTCAGAGGCAGCTGCTATTGCCATTGCCTTGAGTGTTCTTGAGATGGTGTGTGTGTGTGCGTGTGTGCATGTGTGCATGTGTATGTCTGAATATGTCTCTTAGCTAGCAGTAGCTTTTCAGAGCCAAAGAATTTCCTGTCTGTCTACTGTGTTGATTTGATTCATCCTTGTATCTATGGTCGTCAGCCTAATGATGTAGATACAAGGATGAATCAAATTGGTCAAAATTCATGACCAATAATTATTTGATTAACAGAGTAGACCTATTTTAGTCAGTGGCTGACTAGATCTATGTTCAGGTCTAGTCAGTTTAAAAAGTGACTTCTGGAGCTGGGCATGGGGGTGCGTGCCTGTAATCCCAGCACTCATGAGGCTGAGGCGGGAGGATTGTTGTGAGTTCGAGACTAGTCTGAGCTACAAAGTGAGCTTAAGGCCAGCCTGAACTGCATAGTGAGACCCTGTCTAAAAAACGCAAAAACAAAACAAAACAACAAAGCAAAACAAAAAAACTTCTGTTAGCTTGATACATCTTTACTGTAAATTAAGAAATGATGTACAATTTGACCATGCCAAAAGAATAGAGTAGACTGGGCGTGGTATTGCAGGCCTGTAATCCCAGTGCTTGGGAGGCTGTAAACAGGAGGATCACTGACTCTGATCTATGCAGTGAGATCCTGTACACCTTGTCCTAAATACCAAAAAAAAAAAAAAAAAAAAAGAAAAGAATTTTTTAGGGCTGGCCAAGTAGCTCAATTTATTAAAGTGCCTTCAAGAAGGCAGAAGGGCCAGAGGTTTGATCCCCAGGCCTGCTGTGCCAGCCCTGCCCCCAGGGTGCTCTGAGATGGCAATTGAGACTGGGCATGGTGGCGCGCGCCTATAATCCCAGCTCTTGGGAGGCTGTAATAGGAGAATCACTCCGAATCTGATCTAATAGTGAGACCCTGAGCACTCTTAGACCCTTCCCTAAAAAATACCAAAAAAAAAAAAGAGTATCTTAATTAATTTTTATGTATTAGTACAATCACTTAACACTAATCATACAGAAACTGCACATCTCTACTGGATAGAGAATACATATCATTGCCACCTGAGTTTAACGAAGGGTTTGTTAGTAAGAAAAGAAAAATATTGAAATGATCAAGAATACACACGACAGTCAGGGCACGTTCCTGCTCTGGGGAAGCCATTTACCTTTGCCATTGCCTCTTTGGGTTCATCTGGCACATATTACAGTGGCTGCTGTGACTTCTATTGAAATTGCCATTATTATCACTATTCCTATTTATTTAGCGTATTGTATATATCAGCACCATGTAACCCTTCCCGTGTGTTATATGATGTACTTTGACTTTTCCTGGCCATGGTGGGGGAGCCAACCAAAGTTCCTCCGTGTGCAAGGCAAGTACCCTACCACTGAGCGACATCCCTAAACTCACACTATCCTCTTCAGTCTCGTAGCAGCTATTATCAGATAGCTACTGCTTATCACTTGTATCTTCTAGATGTGGAAACTGAGGCACAGATTGCTTTCATGGTTTGCTTATGCGCCAGGCGAATGAAATGGTGCTATGGGGACAGAAGCCCAGCACAGCACCAGCGCACATTCTCCTAATTACTACTCCCAAATCCACCTCATTGCCCAATTGATTCAATAAATCTAACTCTGCATGACTTTAGTTTAATTTCGTTGACCAATGAGGTTGTTCCTTATAGGCATTGATAGGGTTAATGTCGCATCTTTCACTGGGTCCCTAGGCCACTTCATAGTGGTGAGAAACACTTATTATTTTGAAGAGGAGTGGTTACTGTGATGGCGGTGGTGGTTTTTCTTGATCAGTTTTGTTTGCATTTAGCAGGGGGAAAGTTAAGCCTTCAGCGATGTTCATCTTGTTGCCTCTAACAGTGCTTTTGACTTACTGGGTGACACAACTTCCCTGAGACACCAACTTTTCTGCTCCTTTCCAAGTTAAATTGTATTTGGGGCATGCCACCTAGTGGCGAGAGCTTTTGGCTTATTATTATTCATTGGAAAAGGAAATCAGATCTGAGTAAATCGAAGTCTCTAGGCTTGAAAGTCTCAAGAGAGGCCATGTAGATCATCTGTTAGCTTTTATGTAAGCAAGAAAATAAATCACCCTTTCTGTAGCACCCAGACAGGAAAGACAGGACAGTTCAAAACCTCCTGGGCTCAGAAGCCAGAGGGCCGCCCGTGGCCCGCCTGGCCCAGACCTGGCCCCCTGCCCCAGAGGCCTTTCAGCAACCTCAGCAGCAAATGCCTGCAGGAAGACAAGGCTCCTTCTAAGTGCTAGCCCTGACTTAAGGCTTGGCCTCTCCCTGACCTCTTTCCCCCTTTCTCCTCTCCCCCTCCTGGCTGATCCGTACTCTCATTGCATTCCCTGCTGAGTTCTGGCTCCACTTCCATTGTCTGGCTTTAAGTACCTAACAATCAGCAGATAGTACTTTTTATTACCATAGTTACCTTTAAAATTTTTATATTTATTTCCTTTCCTAAATACAATTCAGGAAAACACACACACACACACACACACACACACACACACGTGCGCACATATCACACATCTCAGAGGGCAAAATCTAGAGATGAAGTAAATAATTAGATAAGAATACTGGTAACCCTTCCTGTTAAATTGTGTGTATAGTTTTTTCAAATAAAAAATGACACACTTTTTACTTAGCAATAGATCAGGAATATTTTCTCGTGTTGATAAACCTATCCCGTGATTTTAGTAACTGCCTCATAGAAATGTGAGTAATTTAGTTGTGGTTAAATTCTAACAAAGTAAGAATGGTAGGAAATATTTTTATATTTATTTATTTATTATGTATTTGTTACGGGGTCTCACTAAACAGCTCAGACTCATAGCGATCGATCCTCCTTTTTTTAGCTTCTTTACCACTGAGATTATAGGTGTGTGCTACCGCGCCTGGTCGGGTCTCAGTGGCTGGCTTAATGCCGCATGTGGTTCAAGGAATTGAACCCTGGTCCCTGTGCTTGCCTAAGCAGCTGGTTAGTCCACTGAGCTATCTCATCAGTCTGGTAGGAAATATTTTCAACTCAGTCGTGTTCTACTTTATTGAGTATCTATTGTACACCATGCAGGATCCTGGACAAGGCAATTTTTATTGTCCCAGTCAACTTGAACATGTGCAAGGTCTCTGTAAAGTATGCCTTTTTGATGCCTTGTTACAGAATAGAAAGCAAAGGTTTGAACTATTGAGTACCTTGCCTCACACTACACAGTTCCTAGAGGAGAAACAGCAAATAGAAATGTTGGTTTCTGGGTATGCGAAAACTTAGCTGCTGCTTGAAGCTCTGCTACGTAGGCAGACATGAACCTTCCCTCTCTGCCCTTAAGAAAGGAACACAGAGAACCCCTCCAGCCACCTCCAAGGGGCTTAGTTTGTAGCAGAAGGCTTCCAGGTACAGGTAGCAATTGTGAAAAAGTGCATGAGAAAGTAGATGGAAAGCTGCCTGGGAGGGACTCCTGGGTTCTTACAGCCCTGGGAATAGCTTATGCTAAGTGCTTTGTATAAGATCCAATCTTATCCTCACACTGATGCTAGTAAGTACAGGCTTACGTTGAATTATATCACAAATGGAGAAAGTTAGGGTTAGAGAAGTTGTTGTTTCACCGCGTTGGTAGGTGGCAGAAGTAGGATTAAAGCCCCAGTTTAATTCCTAAGCCTCCTCAACTCCTCTACAAACTTCTTCCCCATGGTAATTAGTGACTTACTAAAAATTTTAGAGTAACGTAGTGACAGGACTCATAGTTTTGAGAAGGGTGGGTGACTAACAAGAAACAAAACCCAGAAAATTTAAAAAAATCTGGAAGAATACAATACGCAGTAAAAGTAACCAATGAGAAGGTAGACCAGCAGTCTTTGATGCAAAAGAACTTGGAAAGCAATGTTGAGTTATCGAAAAGATTGGAGTTTTTGTTTTTTCTTATTTCGTAGGCAAAGGAGAAACACGACATTTATTAGCAATAGCTTTTTTTCTCCAGTGCTCCAATGTATAATGCCAGTATGTTTTCCAAATACTCATTTTTCATGTGAATGAGATAGCCTTTGTATTCCACTTGATTACAGCACAGTAGAAAATATATAGCATAGTAAGGTATATTGAATATATGTATGTAGCCAAATAGTCCACAGATTTACACTGTAGAAAAAAATGTGCATTTCCATCATTGATTAGATTAATCTGTCAAATAAAATGTATAATACTCTATACTTCACAGGTGCTGTGATTATTATGAATAAAATCTTGAGAGGGCTTTAAGAGGGAGATATTAATATATGCTAGCATTATATTCTCATTCCTATTCCAAAATCCTAATGTTCTAATCATGACACTACTCATCACCATGGAAACCAAAGCTATATGCCACCTCTTTCTTCAGGATTCTCACTATCCTCCAGAGAGTCCCAAAGGCTGTCACAAAAGTTATCAGTTTCCTGTTCTTAGCATCTCTGAGTTCCTTCACTTGTGGAAACAGACTTTTATCACTGGACTTTCCTCACATGTGTCCCTGTCCCTCCCCTTTCACTATCTTCTTTTTAAAAAAATTAATTTTATTGAGAAACAAATAGCAATTAGAGTTTCAAAACTGGTTAGTAGGGCAGTTTCAATAGTTAACACATTGCATATTGTTGTCTTCAGAGTAGCTATTCATAGTACAAAATACAGACATGATATCTTGTCCAAACACTACTAGTACAAATCTTTCTTCTCATTGAATTAAGAGAAAGTAGCTGTCTATCTATCCTAACTATTTTGTATATACAGATACAATTAAATGGTCCTTCATTTGTATCCCCTTCTTTTGTTTAGTTTTGTCAGGGAAGGGTATTCCATTGCCATTTAAATATTGTAGGTGTGTGAATTCAGCAAAATAATCCAATATAGTCCAGTCGTCCATAATAGTAGTGGGTTATCTGTAGGAATTATCTTCCAGTTGTTTCCACAGCTGTGGTTCTGGACAACATAACTTTCTGTCCCTTTGTTCTCTCCCACCTTGTCCTCCTTTTCCTCTTGGCAAGTGGGAACAATCTTTGTGACTTCAACAAGTTGTTCTTTTCCCTGTTAATATCTTCATGGAGGAAGTCAGCCCTCTGAATGTTATTGAGTTCACCGCTGCTAATTATGAGGTTTCAAAGTCTGGGCAGTGTTTCACTTTGGTTAAGTCACTGTAAGTAAATTGCTCTAATTATAATTCCTGAAGACAAGTGACATCAAATCAATAGCACTGGTTTCCTATCTACAGGGGATCAGGTGGTTATTATACCAAGTTGTCTCTATCAGTAAACATTTTGCAAATGAATTCAATTACATTTTTAAAAATCTGACATTCTTTCTCTCTTGAGAGATATTTGGTGCAGGATACCTTGGCATAGGATTACAACACTGAATCTTGAGCAGTGAAGCACATTAATTCCCTGATGAATATTTTAAATAGGTTATTCCATGTTACCTGGTAGCACTCGGTTATCATCTAATAGAATAAGAGCTGTCTTTACTGTAATGGAAAGTTGTGCCTCACACTGAAGAATACACTCAGAATTCATCCACACAGCAGCTGTTTGTCTATAGGTTTTTAAAATTTATTTGTTTTTGGTGTTGAATTCTGTTTGTCCTTCCTTTCTCCTTTTGAGTTAGTTAGGATATAAAATTGAGAGGGTGAAGAATGATGATTTAATGATTTTTTTCATCTTGAAAATAAAATCTTTTAAAATACTTCTCTCTCAGGGTTGGTCAGATAGCTCAGTGGACTAAAGTGCCTGCTTAAGCAAGCACAGGGGACCTGGGTTCAATCCCTGGTGTGCCATACTGGCCCCGCCCCTGAGGCACACGAAGATGGCAACTAAGGCTGAGTGTGGTGGTGCATGCCTATAACCCCAGTGCTTGGGAGGCTGGAAACAGGAGGATCGGTATGAGCCCAATCTATGTAGTGAGACCCTGTGGACCCTGCACTAAATACAATAAAAAATCTCTCACTTTAGGCTTTCTCTCTGTCTCTCTCTCTCTCTCCTCCCTCCTCTCTTGTAGGAAGCTAATTATTTGAGCAGCTACCATCCCCATGTCATAGAGCACATACAGAACTGTCGGTGTGCCCAGTAAGCCTCTTTGACAGGAAAAAGGAATTGAAGTTAATCTGGGCAGCGGGTGACCTGGGCACAAGCCATGAGCATCCTTGCCTCTGGCCCCAGTGTGAGTGGGCCTGGGTACCTCTGGAAGGTCTCGATGGTCCCCAGCTCAAGGGTCTGTAGGGGCTGCTGCCAAATTCTAGGTGGCCAACCTTCACCACACTAGCTCATCTGGGGCTTGGAGTGAAGGGCCTGGAGCTAGCAGCTGTCTCTTCATGTCTGTATGGACCCTCTCTCTACCCCTGCCAGGTGACCTCTTTCCTGCTGCTGGGTCTCACCCCAGCTATCAAGCTGGAGATGGAACATGTCACTGTGCTCGGCTATACCCCAGCATTTGCAGGTGGCAGAAGGTCCGTGCTAGGCTGCAGAGGCCTCGTCTAGTTCTTATGGTTTTGTAGACACAAAAGAACTGGAATGTGCTGAATCTAAAGTTAGTTAATCTTCTAACTTCTAAAGTTAGAAATTATCTGGAGCCATTTGAGTGCCATTGGCTGGTGGCCTCTGTGATAAGCTCTCTTTAGAATAAGGGACAGAGAAGTGGCCGCAGTCCCCAGACCTCACAGCAGCCTGGGCCCCTCCAGTCTTTCCCTTCAGCATC
The DNA here is from genome assembly GCA_004027165.1 of Ctenomys sociabilis. Taxonomy (NCBI): domain Eukaryota; kingdom Metazoa; phylum Chordata; class Mammalia; order Rodentia; family Ctenomyidae; genus Ctenomys; species Ctenomys sociabilis. The sequence goes on along the minus strand of PVKA01020503.1, from coordinate 5,776 downwards.
TCTCACAGAACTGGGCTCTACAGTCCCCCAGCCAGGCGCCACTTTCAGCACTGTACACGCACTGCTTGAGTATGCGCAAACAGCAATACTGTTGTTATTGTATTTTTCTTTTTTTCACAGATGATTCAACATAGTTCCACAAGTATTTTTTAACTCTTATGGCTTGATATGTATGATTAATGGCTCAATAATAGTTACTAAACTGAATTTTCCTAGCTCTGAAGAGTTAACATCATGAGGTAGCTACTCTGGGCTGGGATCAAAGTGTTTTTTTTAAAAGATGCTTATTGGGCCAGGGAGATTGGTTGGAGTTTTAAGCACCTGCCTGGCAAAAACAAGGATCCTGGTTTGATCCACAGCACTGCATGCTGTTCTGGTGGTGCATGCCTGTAATCCCAGTGCTGGGGAGGCTGAGACAGGAGGATCACTACAAGTCTGAACTGCGTAGTGAGACCCTGTATCAAATGAATTTATGAATGAATGAATAAATAATTAGGAAAAGAGAATATGCACTTACTGACCAACTGCAGCTACTTCTGCCTTTGATCCCAGAGCAGGCCAGTGTTCTTTCCATTCGTCGTTGCTTGGTTATCAAAGTGGTTGGACAGATTTCTTCAGATGATTCTGTTATGCTCAGGTTTCATAGGTTCCATTGCAGCACAGCCCACTGTGCCGGAACGTATAACTTGTGATGAGGTTGTCAGGCTGAAAATACTGATTTAAATCAGGGAGGGTGGTTTCTTTACTGCAAGGCTGTCTTTCATCTCTAATATGCTAATATGCACTGACACCGTGACAGGGGGCCATAAATACTTCATCAATTCTTAGGAACATTTTCCTCTCTTATTTTGTCATCTCAGAAGCCAGGGTGCTGTTCATAGCTAATGACCTCTTACAGGGCCTTTGGGAAAGGCAGCTGCTGTACAGCGACGGTCATTGTGTGGACAGCTGTGAACTTGGTCACAGAAGTTTCTACTATCACCCCATTAGCTGACCTAGTTACCTTTCTCATTGTTGAGGCAAAATACCTGACACCGGAAGGTAAAGGAGGGAAGGTTTATGTAGCTCATGGTTGGCAGAGGTTTTAGTCCATAATTGGCTGGCTCTAAGGCAGAGTGACTTCACAGAGGGGGTTGCAGAGGAGAACCAGTTCATGGCAAGGAGATGATAGGAAAAAAAAAAGCCCAGCAAGGGATGAGCACAGCTCAACCCTTACATTTTATTCAGACTACTAGGGTGGGTAGCACCCATACCTTAATCCTAGGCTCACGCTGAGACCGCTGACCTAGCACCACGGCCCCTCAGTTCTCTGTTTAAGGGCACTGCGTTCATTTATGAGGGCTATGACCTTCTGAACTATCACCTCCCAAAGACCCCCCTCCCAATTCGCCTTCAGGGTGTTTCAACATTCGCATCTTAGGGGGACATCAGACCATAGCAATATAATTTCATCTTTTCTTTTAAAGCAATGGTGAGGTCGAGGTAGTTGCTATATTTTATTCCTGAAGTAGGTGCTAAGTAAGGGAGTAACACAAAAAAAGTCAGAAAAATTGACAGTTCCCTGGGAAAACACTGTATCCTATTTCAATTGCCATTTTTTTTTCTTGGTGACATATAATTGATGGCTTTGGAGATGATGAAACAGAAAGTATTTTCAATATTCCTTGACCACAGACTTTTTTTTTTTCCTGAAATATCTCCTAGGACCATAACAATAATGTATAGGAGGTACCACTAGCCAGCTGCTATATGCCTGTTTCTTCTCTACTAGCTAAATGATGTGAAAACTCTCTCATAAGAGTCAAACTGTTTTTATCACCATATTACACATGAGGAAGCTGAGGCAGATGGAGATTAAGGAACTTGTCTAAGCTCACAGCTCTAGTGTGACAGAGCCCCAGGCCGGGGTTCGAGAGTGTGTTTCTGGAATGTATTTCAGAGTGTACTTCTTCACTATGTAGTGTGGGGAAACATGGTTCTAGATTTGGCAGAGGGGTTGCGAATCTGACACCTGGTTAAAACATGAGGCAGTGCCACAACCTCCACTCTTATTAAAACATCCAACAGGAATTTTCCAGAAAACTAAAGCTATCCCTGCTCTTGTTTATATTGCAAATGTAGCATTGCCCTGTGTGAATGCCCAGCTTTGCACTCCCTCAGCTTATGATGATTAAGACAAGAAGTCAGTTTCAGGGGAAGATTGAAGCCTTCCAAGTTGAACTTAAACACATCGAATGAACATCAGCTCAGGTTAAACCATATCTGAATGCAATGAAAGCTCCCACTGCCTATGAGTTGTTGCTGCAGTGAAAGGGAAGATACTGCTTTTTTTTTTTTTTTTTTAACACAAAGATGGGATGGATCATAAAAATTAGACCAATGTGTGTTGTTCTTCCCATCTTTGAAGCTCTTTGCAAGGGAAATTTTAGTGAGCCAGATGGACTTGCTGGGAGTGACAATCTTTTATTAGCTCAGCCCCTAGGGAAGAAGCAGGTGACAGAAGGGTTTAGACAGGAAAATGAACCTGAGAACAAAAGGTGGTGCCACCGCTTGGAGCCACAGCAATGTTTAGGTCCTTTAGGCTCAAGTTTCCCAGGCAGGTGACCCGTGAAGAGGAATCTCCCTGCTCTGTTTCTTTGAGAGGTTTTGAAGTTTGTAACAGAGTTTCTCCACATATGAGTTGCTTTTTGAGATTTGTTTGGCCTTCCTGAAATAAGTCTGGTCCTATGAAATCTGCAAGGGAATGCAATGGGTGTCTTATGACAGTTAAAGAAATCATACTCTGGTATACAAAATTATGTTCAGTTGCTGTTTATCTCTGCCAGATGGAGAAGAAAGGGAGATGACTCATAGTCCAGTCCTGTGGGACTAGTGAAGGTCTTGATTACACCTTGGTTCGAGGATGGCTTGGGGACCACATCTGTCAATGTATATATAGCAGGATTTAACTTGTTTTTTGGCTTTTGTGAGAGAGAACACATAAGGGTTGGACTAGTGATAGATTTTTTTTTCTCTGTTATCCACCTAAGATAAATTTAAACAAAATAGATGAATTATAGTTTACTACAGGACTTATAGTCCCAAAGAAATCAGATTGGTGATGGGTATCTTTATGGCGGCTATTGAATGAAAAACAAAGGTGAAATGACAATTTCCAGGGCTAAGAGAAAGGCAACGCACAGGAAGTTCCAATGTGTTAGAATAAGTCATCTGTGGATACCAGAGCCATGCTACACATGTATTGTGGGGTAGACGATCTGGTAATAAAGTTTTGACAAGCTCACTACATGAAATTTATAAATGAAATTTCTGGGCTTAAGAGGCACTCTCTGTTCTGGAAAGCTGCAAACTAGAACATACTTGATAGGAAAGTGCTGGAAAGAGCACACCTGTTAGCTATTAATCTGTTTCTTTTGAACATAGTGTACAAGGAGAGAGAGGGAGGGAAGGAGGGAGGAAGAGAGAGATAGAAGTAGAAAGAGAGAGAGAAGACAAGAAGAGAGAGAATCTGAGGAGATTAAAAGCTATAGTGACATTAGTGTACACCTGGTCTCTGGGGAACAGACTTGACTTTTCTCTCACCTTAAGCGCGCTCTCTGGGGCTTTTCTGCCTAATCTGGCAGGCTGCCTTTGGATTCTGTAGGGCCTCAAGATTTTCTTGGCAGTGCTGGAGAACTAAAGCCATTAAGGCTGCATAGCTGCTGGGGGCAGCTGCTAATGTAGTCGAAGGTCAGGCAAGAGTGTGCATCGCTGACAGGCAGAGCATCTTCTCGCACAAATATTTTGTTGGAGGTAGAGCGACACGGATACCTACTATTGTAGAGCCATGTGTGTCAATATAATCAAATCGGAAGTTTTCTACTCATGGATACCATCTGAGTACAGAAAAAAAGAATGTATTTAAATGGGCCAGGGAAACATAATTATGTAATGTTTCACAATATCCATTTCATTTTCCAAAACATCACTACTGTAAGCAGAGATAAGCATTTCAAGAGCTTTTACACTAGATTTGAAAAGCCTCCACAAGGTAACTGAGGACAGGCGCTCTGGAGGGCTGGCCTTTCACTGGGCAGAGTTGTCTGAGGTAACAGGCCACTGTTTGTCAACCTCCCTCTCCAAGCCAGGAGATACACGTTCCTACTTAGGTCACCAGAAAATGACAGATTTGTTCAACTCTGAGACGTACCACCTCAGATCCCGCTGCAGCCCGGCCGCAGTCCCTTCACACTCCTTTTGGAAGAGTGAGGATGTGGAGCTCAGGTAGGTGCAGACAAGCAGCCGTTTGTGGGGAATACCAAGCTGATTTTAGAGAGGCACGTATTCATGGACTCATTATTTGTGCTTATTTGGGGCAATTAAGAGCCGCACGTGACTTTCGGGGCATACCATGTCACATGTTTCGTTCAAGGCTGGGGCATTGCCACTTTATAGCCTTGGTTATTTGCATAACAGATCGATGGCAGGGCTGGGCGTGCTGTCACAGCACTCCCAGCAACCTCTCCTGTAAAACAGAAGGGGCAGAGGAACTGGCTTTTTTATTTTAGGCTTCTTCTGTGAATCATTTAGAGTTACAGAAATTAAAAAAGGACTTGAAACCTCTTTTAAACTATGTGATACTCTAATCCTTTCCCTTCCAAACCTAAAAATATAGCTATTTTATATTGGAAAAGTACAGGTGAGCCCTTAGGCTTTTTCCCCTTGGGAAAGGATCCAGTGTATTTTTACTGCATTTTCTATAGTCTTCTTGATCATGTTTTACTTTGTTTTGTATGACTGCCTATGTGACCCTTTCTGAGTCAGTTATTGATTACGGATCCTTTTGTGCCTCAATTGGAAAATGTGGACAATTGCTATATTATAGTGCTGTTTGGAGGATTAATCAAATTAACATCTGTTGAATTCTCTAGAAGAGTAATCAGTCATATAGTCTGACCTATGTTATTATCACCAAAGTTTTCAAAGTCTTTTCTATATATTCATGGTTTTTCTAGGTATAGTATATGGGAAGTTAAGCAGGGCCCTGAAGTTTAAGGAATGAGACTTTTAAGATTATAATGCAATGGACTCAAAGATTATTTACATATTGAAGCTGCCTGGAATAAGACACCCTGATATGTCACCAAGCATTGGTTTAAAGTGCTGTAGGAATAGAAAGAATGAGGTCAAGTGGATTTGTATACCTTGGGGAGAAAGCTGAGATTGAGCTGAGCTGAAGAATAGGGAGATTGAGATAGACACAGGAAAGCGAGGAGGGCGATTTGGGTGATAGCAGCCTGTAAGATACAGAGAAGCCAGAGAGTCTGAGATGGCCCAGGGACAGAGGGGAGGCAGGGCTGCCAACATGAAAGGAAAGAGGGTTGGTCAGAATGGGGCCACATTAGGGAAGTTCTAGAAAGCCTTTGTACCAGGGGGATTCTTTTCTTGATGGCAGTGAAACAAGCACCACTGAAGGCTTTTGAGTGAAGGAAAAAACAATGGGACTAAAGATTTTCAGTGTTGAGGTGGGGGCCGAGCCTATGGAGATTGAGAGACTGACAGAAATGTTGCGTTGGCTGACTCAGGGTGTGGAACTGAGGATCACGCTGGGCCTATCGGAGGGACGCAAAGAAAACACAACATTTGAAGTGCTGTTGCAAAGAAAGAATTGGTAGAAAAATTAGATGTGCCTGCCAACTGCTGTCATAAAGGAACTGAAGTAGAGTGGTCTCACACCTGTGCATGAGACCACTGGAGACACTGTGGAAGGAGAATGGATTAAAGGGAGGAAGGAAGC
>PVKA01020502.1:0-40239 GCA_004027165.1 Ctenomys sociabilis | reverse complement strand
TACGACCAGAATACCACCGGGACCAATAGGTTACAGGAGGCTCTCAACGTTTTCAGGTCCCTCTGGCGCACATGCCCCCGCCCCTTCTGTGTGCTTCTCTTCCTCAACAAGCAAGATCTGCTGGCTGAGAAAGTCCTTGCTGGGAAATCCAAGATCGAGGACCACTTTCCAGAATTTGCTCACTACACTGCTCCTGATGCTGCTGCTCCTGAGCCAGGAGAGGACCCACGAGTGACCCGGGCCAAGTACTTCATCCGCCACAAGTTTCTGATCATCGCCAGTGCTGTTGGCAATGCGGACTGCCACTGCTATCCGCAGTTCACCTGTGCTGTGGACAGCGACAACATCCGGCGAGCATTCAGCGAGTGTGCCCAGCTGCTCCAGGGCACCCGGGGTGTAAGGAGCTGCTTTTAGAAAGGAACTGTGCTCTAATAACACTCTAGGCTCAATTATATTTTGTAAAATTGAAAGTCATCTGTACAGTGTGTGTTTGAACTTGATACATGTTGATTCCTCCCTTTCAAATCACATTCCTGTCATTTATTTTCAAGGCCCATTGCCTCCTTGGTTACAAAGCGTGGTTGTCCTTTCACCCTTCTTGTGATATTTTTTCCATTGTCTTCCTTCCTTCCTTCCTCTCTTCCTTCCTGTACATGGTCCCCTCCCTATTATCCTTTGAATCATTTCTTTCTTTTCCATTGTGTCTATTATACCTTCATGGACATCTTTACCTTTTCAGTTTCTCACACGAGATAATGTGTTTTCTATACATGTGTGTCTCATTTCTTTTACTGATTATTATGGGACCCAGGTGACTTACAAATAAATGTCTGAATTTTAATTCATTCTATTGCTGAGTCCTGTGCCATTATTTTGAAAATAAGAAACATAAACCTTATTTTAGGCTTTCATTGATTAGGGGCATTTGGGTTGCATCAAAGAGTAAGTTTTCAAAAACTGTCAATGTCTACATGACTGTTTACCTATTGCTGGCCTATGATGTGTTTAATTCTTCTGGGAGATACACAAAACGAGAGTAAATTCAATCAATTTGAAGGGATAGAAGAAATAGATAGGACTGAAAGGTGTTATAACAGGTTCAAAACGATAATGGAATATAGGATATATAGTGCATAACATTGTTGCATAGTCGGAACCCAAAGTGCTAAGTACAAAGGAATGCAGAAAATCTGGCCACACACGCTATGGCTTGTGTCCACATGTCCCCCTGAAGCCTCATGCAGTTATGGGGAGGACGTGCAGAGTTTGTGAATAACTGCAGATCCAAGTGCTTTTATTATGGGTGTGAGTGCTACCATCAGACCAGGCAGATAGTTGAGTGCAGCATAAGGGAGACAGACTTGCTTTCTGAAGCCGTTGTTGCTGGTGCTCCTGCCCTTCTACTCCTGTTGTTTTGCTGTTTTCTTCCACCGTGAACTTCTTCCCTCTGCCATATGCCAGTGGACCTTGGAGCCAGCTGAGTGTGGACAGAATCTTTCACAAGCTACAAGCTAAATAAAGTTTGCTGATCTTCCTGGGTCCCCCACATGCCACCCAGATCCCGATACCAGCCTGAGTTCTTCCCTCTGCCATATGCCAGTGGTCCTTGGAGCCAGCTAAGTGTGGACAGAATCTTTCACAAGCTACAAGCTAAATAAACTTTTCTGATCTTCCTGGATCCCCCACATGCCACCCTGCCCCAGATACCAGCCTGAGACAACAGCTCTCTTCAGCAGCCTCCTGGATCCTGTCCCATGCTACCCAATTCAGTTCATGCCCCCCTGACCAGGGAACCAACGGAGGGGAAGCACAAGAGCTGCAGCAAAAAAGAACTGAACACAACACCTAGATCCAGTATAGACATCCCTGGATAATCTCAAACTTAATGGACTGGCACCCGAATCTCATAACAAGCTAACGTTATAGATGCACCAAAGCTCTATACCACAGATTAAAGGTCAGTGCTTTAATTCCAGACCTCGAGTCCACCAGGAAGGGCAGAGAATACTAGCTCATCTGTAATGAATGAACTAACATATACCCCAGCAAAGGATCAAAAGCAGAAAGGTATAGAGGAAATCTGATTAGAAGTAATTTCCCCAATTTCAAAAGAAATATCTGAACACATAGTATCTGAAATAAAGAATCAATCCCAGAAACATTGGGTAGAAAAGTAATGCTCACCCAGAACAAGTACAGAGAGCACTATTAAAGCTGAAATATATGAAATAACAGCATCTTAAGAAAAGACACAACAGCAGAAAGGTGAAGAGGAACTAAAAGCAGAAATAATTTCTGAAAGCAAAAAAGAATTCTTTGAAAAAAAGAATTCTTTGAATTCATAGCATCTGAAATATAGAAACAAGTCCAGAAATATGCACAGGAAACACAACTTGGAAGAAACAGTGCAGAAAAGAATTAATAACTACCTCTAAACACGACATGAACAAAAGCATTGAAGAGATCAGAAATATGATGGATTCCTTGAATGAGCATTACAGAAAAGAAATAGATCACATAAAACACAGTCAAAGAGATATAGAAGAACTAAAAATATCAATCATGAGTCTACAAAACCGTCTGAGTGAAGGCGAAGACAGAGTTTCAGATCTTGAAGATGCCATAGGAGCTAGTGAAAAGGTGAGAAAGGATCTCTTAAAAGCAACGAGAAGGCAGGAAAAAAAATCCTTCACCTGCAAGATGACGCCAGGATGAACAATGTGAGAATAATTGGTATCAATGAGAATGAAGGAGTCAATACAAGTGACATTAAAAGAATTTGGGGAGAAGTAATCACAGAAAACTCCCCAAATATGAGGAAACAATCCAACGTTCAGGTCACTGAAGCATACAGAACATGAAATAACTACAACCCAAGTAAATACACACCGAGACAGATAATAGTGAAAATCCCAGAAATCCAACACAAAAATAATGTACTGAAAGCTGCTAGAGAGAAGTAGCAGATCACATTCAAAGGGAAACCAATCAGAACTACAGCCTACTTCTCTACACAAACAATGAAGGGAAGAAGAGCATGGAGGAGAGTTCTTCAAGTCCTGAATGAAAATAAATTCCAGCCCAGACTATTATATCCTGCAAAAATCTCTTTCAAGTTTGATGGAGAAGTGAAATACTTCCAAGGAAAAGAACAACTAAAGAATTTCATGATGACAAAGTCATCCCTTCACAGGCTGTTGAAAGATGTTCTAGAGAGACCACAATGACCAGAACTCCACGACTGAGAAAGGAAGGATCCCACTAAACAGGACAGACAATTAAACACAGGATACAAAGGAGTAAACAACACCAGGTAAATATCATGAAAAACATAAGTCAGCACATTTCAATTATAACCATCAATGTTTTTTTTATTTTTTATTTTATTGAACTACAAATGTCAATCAGACAGTTTCAAGACACTTTAACAATACAGATTTGATAAATTAATACATTGCAAACTGTTTTCATAATGTTTTGGTATTGTACAGGGTGCATACATGATATTATATTTACAGATATTATTTTAGCAGATATCTCTTATCAGTGAATTAAGAGTGTAGCTGCTTACTTATCTTATTTTTTATACCTGAATTATATCAAAAATTCAATAATTATTTTCCTAGTGGATGACCGTAGTACTAGAAGCCTACATAATATCCTGTGCAACCACCATTAGTGCAGATCTTGTCTCTCATAGGATTACGTAGAACCACATTGTTATCTATCCCAACTGTACTGTGTATACACACACATCATGATTTTTTCTTTCTACACCCCTTCCTTTGTCTACACCTGTCAAAGGTGGGCACTCCATTGTCACTCAACTAACTTAGGTGCTTGAACTCGACACTACAATCCAACACAGTCCAGCATTATACAACCATGGTGAGTTATTCAAAGAAATTGTCGACCATAGCCATTTACAGCTCAGCTTAATATTATTGCCCCGTGATGTATACTTCATTTTTATACTTTTCTGCTGGATCGTTAAGACCTAGATAGATCAAGACTTATATACCAACACATGAACTTTATATTTCCTATGTGGTCAGTGAAGTCCTCTCAGGGTTGATCTTGTAGACATGTACATTATTCTGTAGTTCCTTTGTCTGTGTCATCCATGTGGATGAGTCACGGCCAATGCTTGACCAGTTTGCTCTCTGTGAGAGCCTGAGAGAAAGTTTTCTCTTCATGTGACTCTCCTCAGGCAGACTATAGAACTTCAATCTCTTTCCTCTGTGGCTCCATAATCTCCTTGTTCAGAAAATTTGGAGCTCACCTGAGTTTCATGATGATGCAGTACAGGTTCTCCTATGTTCTGAGTCTTCACTGACCTGTGTTTATGGACTCAATTCTCCAATTAAAAGAAATAGAATGGCACAGTGTATTTGGAAGCAAAATTCAGCAATACGCTATATACAAGAAACACACTTAACTCAAAAGCACATTCATAGGCTCAGAGTCAAAGGATGGAAAACAATACTACATGCCCTGGCACCTCAGAAAAAATCAGGAGTAGCAATTCTGCTCTCAGCGAGTCTCTCCTTCAAACAAAGAAGGATCAAACGACACAAAGAAGGCCACTGTATATTGGTCAGGGGAAAAATTCAAGAGCAAGAGGTAACATACATAAATATCTATGCACCAAACATAGGAGCACCCAGCTATGTAAGAAAAATCTTAATGTACATGAAAATCCTAATGTCTAAGAATAGAATCTTAACAGGAGACCTTAACACATACTTATCTCAAAAAGATAGATAAACCAGACAAAAAATTAGCAAGGAAATAGACGAACTGAACCAGAGCTTGGAACAAATAGACCTGGTGTACATATACAGAGTGTTCCTCCCAATCACAGCTGAATAAACATTTTCCTCAGCTGCACATGGGTCATTTTCCAAAACAGACCACATACTAGTCCAAAGGTCATGTGTAAGTATTTGCAAGAAAAGAAAAATTATCTCATGCATATTATCTGACCAGAGTGCAGTGAAACTGGAAATAAATGACAAAATATAAAGCATCTAAATTAATGGAAACTAAACAAAACTCTGCACAGCAATCAAAGGGTCACAGAAGAGCTTCAACCAGAAATACAACTATATATACAATTCAATGAAAATTCAAGCCCAAGTTACCTGAATTTATGAGATGCGATTAAAGCAGTTCTTACAGGGAAAATCATAGCTATGAACTCACACATTAGGACAACAGAAAGGGAACAAATTAGCACCCTAATGTTGCACCTTCGACAACTAGAAAAAGAAGAGCAAACAAAACCCAGAGCGCAAGGTGGGAAAAAATTATAAATATTAGAGCAGAAATTAATTCAACTGAGATGAAGAAAACCGTTCAAAGACCCCACAAATCAAAAAGTTGGCTCTTTGAAGAACTAAATAATGTTGATAAGCCTCTAACCAACCTCATCAAAAAGAGGCAAAAGAAAATTCAACTACATGCGATAAGGAATGAAAAGGGTGAAATCACCACAGACACAGCGGAAATTCAGAACATTATCAGTAGTTACTTCAAGAATCTTTACAGTCACAAAATAAAAGACACAGAAGAAATGGACAGACTCCTTGAAATGTACAAATTACCAAAACTGAATCAAGAATATATAACAACTCTCAATAAGCTGATAACAGCCAACGAAATACGAAATGTAATAAAAAGCCTACCGATAAAGAAAAGTCCAGGGCCTGATGGATTCACAGCTGAATTCTATAAGAAATTTACAGAAGATATAATTCCCACACTCTACAAACTCTTCCATGAAGTTGAAAAGGAAAAGGTCCTCCCGAAATCATTTCTGGAGGCAAGTATAATACTGATTCCAAAACCAGGGAAAGACACAACCAAAAAGGAGAACTACAGGCCAATCTCCCTCATGAACATAGATGCAAAAATACTCAACAAAATCTTGGCAAATAGAATACAGCTAATCATCAAGAAGATCATACACCATGACCAGGTAGGATTCATCCCAGGGATGCAAGGATGGTTCAATATTTGAAAATCTATAAATGTAATACACTATATTAATAGACTGAAATGTGAAAACCACATAATCATCTCAATTGATGCAGAGAAAGCATTTGACAAAGTCCAGCACTCATTCATGTTCAAGGTCCTACAGAAAATTGCAATAGATGGACTCTATCTTAACTTGATAAATGCCATCTATGACAACCCATATAATACTAAATGGGGAAAAACTGAAATCTTTTACTCTTACGTCAGGTACAAGACAAGGATGTCCTCTATCACCCCTCCTATTCAAAATATTCTTGGAATTTTTAGCAACAGCCATTAGAAAAGAGGGAGATATAAAGGGAATAAGAATAGGTAAAGAGGAAGTTAAATTATCACTATTTGCAGATGACATGATCCTTTACTTGGAAGACCCCAAAAATTCCACCAAGAAACTTCTAGAACTGATAGGGAAATTCAGTAGCATATTAGGATACAAAATCAATACTCAAAAGTCGATAGCATTCCTCTACACAGATAACAAACACACTGAAAGGGAAACAGTAGAAACAATACGTTTACAAAGGCACCACGGAAAATGAAATACCTTGGGATTCACTTAACCAAGGAAGTCAGAGATCTTTTCATGGAAAATTACAACACCCTAAGAAAGGAGATTATAGAGATTTTCAGAAAATGTAAAGATACTCCATGCTCCTGGATAGGAAGAACCAAGATCATGAAGATGGCCATACTCCCAAAATTGCTGTACAGATTTAATGCAATTCCTATCAAACTGCCACCAACATACCTCCCAGACATAGAGAAGTCAATCCTAAAATTTATTTGGAAACACAAACGACCTAGAATAGCAAAGGCAATCTTGGCCAATAAAGACAAGGCAGGAGGCATCACAATTCCTGACTTGAAATTATACTACAAAGCTAATGTAATGAAATCAACATGGTATTGGCAACAAAATATACCTGAGGATGAGTGGAATAGATTAGAAGATGCAGAGGCATCTACAAAAACACTCAGCCATCTGATCTTTGACAAAGGGGCTAAACAAGCTCACTAGAAGAAAGACAGCCTCTTTAACAAATGGTGCTGGAAAACATGGCTTTCTACATGCCGAAAACTAAAACTTGACCCAGCTCTCTCACCATGCACTAAGTTAAAGTCAAAATGGATTAAAGATCTAAACATTAAAACAGAAACACTCAATCTCCTGGAAGAGAAACTAGGAGGAACTTTTGAAGACATAGGGGTAGTGAAGGGTTCATGAACAAACATATTTGCATGAAAAGAACCTGAAAGAATCAACAACTGGGATCAACTCTTCTTAAGGAAGTTTTGCACATCAAAAGAAATTGTCAACAGAGTGAACAGACAACCCACGAATTTTGAAAAAATCCTAAGAAGCAATCAGACAGAGGTCTGCTCTCTGTTTTATATAAAGAACTACTATATACCAGGGCCCTCAGATTTAAAGATCGAATTCAGAAATAGGCATCTTAGATGAATACACACTCAAGTTTGTGAATACACAAACTTAAAGAAGCGAATAAATGTATGAAAGAATGCTCCACATCGGTAATCATCCTTGAAATGCAAATAAAAACAACACTGAAATACCATCTCACTCCAGAAAGAATGGCTATCATAAGGAAATCAACCAACAAATGTTGGAGAGCACTTCTCCACTGCTGGTGGGAATGTAGACTTGTACAACCATTGTGAAGGTCAGTGTGGAGATTCCTCAAAAGAGTAGAACTAGAAATCCCATTCAAGCCAGCTATCCCCCTACTGGAATTTTCCCAGAGGAACTGAAAACATTGTATCATAGTGATATATGTGTACCTATGTTTATAGCAGCACAATGTGTGATAGCAAAATCTTGGAAACAACCAAGATGTCCATCACATGAGGAATGGATGAAAAAGATGTGGTATTTCTATATGATAGAGTATTACTCAGCTATTAAGAATGATAAGTTTGAAGCATTTATAGTGAAGTGGATGCCACTTGAACATATACTCATGAGTATATGTTAATAATTTACTGATAAGTAAATTATTACTTAATTTACTGATAAGAGACATATACTATAATAATGTTTGTAAGTATAATACCATGTGTGCACCTTCTACGATACCAAAATATTGTGAAAACACTTTGCAATGTACTAATTTATCAAATCCATGTTGCAAAGATACCTTAAAACTGTCTCATTGATATTTGTGCTTCAATAAAATTAAAAAAAAAACAATGAGAATTTAGGAAAAAATAATCCATCACCTGCGAGATGAGGCCAGGATGAACAATGTGAGAATAGTTGGTATCAACGAGAATGAAGGAATCAATACAAATGACATAAAAAGAACTTGGGGAGAAGTAATCACAGAAAAAAAAGAGAAAAGAATCACTGATCAACCACAGCAAGTGTGGGCACTGCCAGACCATGCTGCGTGATACCAATGGCGCACCTCATCCTCATGACCTCCTGCGACATTGCAGCTGGGAAGAGTACCTCTTATGACTATGGGGGCCGCAGTAAGGCATCCTGCGATGCTTACCCAGAACTGAAGTGCTGACCGCCTGCCTGCCACACTCTTCAAGGACAGAGTGCCCTCAAAGGAAAATGGGTTGTTTTTATTTTTCTTTTTACACACTTAATCTCAGCAGATTGCTTCAGATTTTTTTTTAAAAAAACATTATATTAAGCTGCCTTTTCAGAGTACCAATTAAATATGTGTTATGTATTTCCAAGGTGAACTTGAACAGATGGCTTTATATTACCTAAGCAATATTCTAGTTGATTTTGTGCCTTTTTTTGCATACCAGTCCAGTGTCTATGCTTCCGTCCATACAGTCAAAGACTCAGTACACGTTTTAGAGTAAAGAGTCAAATATAAGCTAGAAATCCTGACAAGAGGCTCCTGCCTCAGCATCAGAGCCAGGACCCACCTGCCCCATGCCCAAGCACAGGTGAGGCTAGGCACCCACGGTTTCCACCACATCCTGCCCTGGATGTTGCCAAGCTCTTGTTCTCACATCTGATAGGCACACAGAGAAGTGTATGAATCTTTTTTAAAAGAAGGGTTCACAATAAGCTCATCTTTCCTTCTTTTGTGGAAGCTTCCTGACCCAGGTGCACAGGCCAGACATGAACTTGCTCTTCCATAGACTGCTACTTTTCAGAGTTTGCCAGGCCCCTGCTCAAGGCAGGCAGAGCTGCCTGAATTTGGGTGCACTCTTTATAGAAATGTGAACGCTGAATGTATTTTAAAAATTAGTAAAAAGAAAAAGAAAAAAAAAAAGCCTATAGAAAACAACTTAGTTTCTGGGTGTGGTTGCCCTCACCTATAATCCCAGCACTTGGGAGGCTGAGGCAGGACCATTGCCAAGAGATCCAGGCCACAATGGGCTACACAGTGAGTTTAAGGCCAGCCTGAACTACATAGTAAGATGTTGTTTCAAAAAAAAAAGGAGAACAACTTACTTGTATATATAGGTCTTGAAATGAGTGAAGTGCCTGCATTTTTGGCTTTGTTTTGGGGCTTTGGGATTTTGTTTTTGTAGGAGAGATTTAAGATGGTTCTCTCTTGTAATCAAAAAAAAAAAAAAATGTAGTAGGACTAGATATGACTCCACATGCCCGCTTGCCCATACTGGCAGGTTGAATGGTCTAGACCTGTTGGCAAGGCTTCTGTTTGTCAGACTGCCTGGTGTCTTTACCCTGAGGACAGAGGTCCCAAGGTGGGAGTCCAGGACCCCTGCCCTAGCCTTACAGGCAGCAATTACAAGGCACAGTGCCCACAGTGGCGAGGAGCAGGTGGCCACCTCCCTTCTGGGGGATCCAATTGTCACTCCCCTCCACCCTGACCCCTGGGGACATGGTGCTACTTAAAAGTCTTCCCCACCCCCAGCCAGCTAGGTGAGGACGATCCACTGGAGGTCACCACGTGAGAGATGATGTCTTGGTTGTACCCACTTGTGGTTTCACTTTGTATTTAATCAAACAATCAAATAAAAGAAAATAAACCTGAAAATCATAATTAAAAAAAGGAAATATTCTCTGGCTGGGCAGGTAGATCAATAGTCTAGGCACCTCCCTCGGATTTGCTAGGATCCAAGTTGGATGCCTGGTACCTTATGCAGTAGCAGTGTTGGCCTGAGAACCCCAGCCACATTGTCTTTACCCTGAAAACAGATGTGGTGTTGCAGGTATGTAATGCAGTGCTGGGGAAGCGGAGACAGGAGAATCACTACCATGCTGAGCGAGAGCCTGTAGCATGAAAAGAAAAAACAGTGTTCTGACTCATTTATTCGTAGATATAGTCCTATAACCTACAAAAGGCTCATTGTAATTCAGCTTGGCCAAATATGTGAGACTACATCCTAATTGAAAATAATTGTTTTACATGTATTCTGATGTCCCTTGTCTGCTTAATATCTATTCATTATGGATTAATGTGCAAGTACATGCTCAATTAAAAAACAAACCATTTTTTAGTGTATAAAATTATTATAATGCCAAGTCAATTTTTAATTCTTCTGCAGGCATTTATGAAACATGCAACTATATTGATTTTCAAGGTTATTTAACAATTATGTATTAGTAGTCCCAGTGGTACCAATTAATGACTTAAAGTTTGATAGCATAAAGTTCATACATGACTTAGGTGCTCAAAGGGATTCTGTGTGTCGTATTGAGGTATACATTCTATTTTAGATACTATGTCCATAAGTAGACCTACATGATGTTGTTGAAATACCTTTGCTCACAGGGTCAATCATAAGCTAAAAAGAGAAACATGCAGATGTCTTTCCGTTGGTAACATCTTTTCATCCCACTACTACATAATTGACGGAATGTGACCAGGTTGGATCTATAAATGAGATGTCTATTGTTGTTTATCTACAATTTTATTCCTTGATAAAAAATGATACGTACACTGAGGGAAATGGGTGCACTTGGAGACCCAGCTCTTAATCACAATAAACCAGAAAGGTTTTGAAGTACTACCTGGGGAGGCCACCCTGACATGCTGCGACCTATGTGAGGAATCTGGACAGAGCCTTAAAAATCAGAGCAATGATGCAAATGCTGCCAGCAAAGCAGAGCATCTGAACGCAGCCAGTGGAGAGGACCCCACCACCTGCCGGGTCCCAGGTGGAGCTCGACGTGCTTTGGCCCGAAGCTGATCTGCAGCTTGCTCACTTTCAGATACATTGAGTGTGGCCAAAAGAATGACAGTACAGCCTGCAGTTGCGGCAGCTGCACGTCAATCTTCAAAGCCACTGTCTGGACTATGATCAAATTTAATTGCAAGCTTGCGACATTGCTCATTGTGCTCCTGCCTACCTGGCATGCTCATGATCTCGATCGTTTCCTAGTAGAAAAATCTTTTTATTTTCTTTCAGTCCTTTGAATTAAGTAGTCTACTTTCTTGCCCCCTTTTTCTTCTTCTATTTTTTCTTCTAACGTGTAATAAGATGATATTTAATTTTGTACTTCTAGGCCCTGGGAGATAGCTCAATAGAATAAGTGCTTGCTTAGCAAGTGTATGGTTCCAAGTTCAATCCCTGGTACCCCAAAAACATAATAATAAGGGCTTTGGTTCTTCCATAGCAAATTTTTTTTCATGTATATGCTTTAATGATTTTTTCTGTATAATTAGTTTTGGACAATTTCATTTTTGTGTATCATCGTATGTTTTTATTCGAATTTCTTCTGCAAAGGTTATTTTTCTTGGAAATGTGTTGTTATAATTTAAAAGAAATTCAGAAATTTTAAATATTTATTGCCTACCTCTTTCTGCTTTTACAGTTTTAACTATATGAATATAAGGCTTTTAATTTTGGCAGAGTGCACTATTACTTCTCCATTTCATATTAGACAATTTTTCTTGTTATATACATTTAAGTTTGTAAATAATTTACTTACAATACATAATCTATTATTAATGTCATTCGGTGTATTCAGTTCAGAAATATTTCCCTAAAATTCCCTATCCATGTGGTATATTTTTCAGATTTGAATATTTGTCCACAATTTTAATATGTTACATAATTATTGATTTTCCATAAAGTTAATGAGAGCAACATGTGAAAAAAAGATAAAATTGGAAAATAAAAGCAAACATGCAATATTTACTCTGATGGCTACTATTAAAGTGTTAATATGAAAAAAGGATACAAATATATCATACCATGGAATATTAGAGTACCAGGAGATGCGGAATTCTGGAGACGAAAGCTTCTAGAAATGAGAATGGATGAGGCATGAGACTTGGAGTAAAACTGTGCCTGCTCCTTTTTCTCCTCTGTGTTGACACAAAATCCAAAGAAACTTACAAAAATCTCCTCTGTCACTGAGGTTAGATAGAAATTAAGGCTAATTAGAAAAGAACATGACTTATAAGGTACAGCCTGGAAAATAAAGATTCCAAGTTACTGACAAGAAGACGAATGCAAGAATGAGAAGTCTCAAGAAAAAAATCACAGGGCCTACACCTGCATGCTTTCCTAAGGGAAGAGAAGAACATGACACTAGTGTAATGAGTCTTGCCTGGGACCTTAAACCCAGAAAAGCATCAGACATGCCCTCAGTGACTTCCCGTAATGTTCCAGTTTCATAAATCGTAGACAAGCCAAGGTTTATAATCTGCTATATATCCTTGCTACATGTCCATCTTCCCAACTGGGTCACCATTAGCTAAGCAGTCATACATGGAATCCTCTGTTCATTGTAGTTTGAAAGTTGGTGTAGGCTCAATGTGATATTTCTGTATGTGCTAGTCCTGAACAGGGTCCTTTGATACAACAGTGTTGTGACAACTCTTATCTCCCAGGACCTTCTAGCTCTCAGTAAACCTTTCAAAATCTTAACCTCCTTTGACTCTTATTATTCATTCTTTTTCTTCAGGGAACATAAGCTTCACTTTACTGAAACTTGCATGTTTAGGAGATCTATTTCTCCTTTCCCACGCAGATAGGAAGACAGCGATGCCAACAAAAGAAGACTGATACCCAATAACCTAATTCACAAAATCACTGTGCAGTTCTCCCACAACAGGGCCAAGAGTACATGCAATCATGGAAGTGCTCATGGCACTCAGAAGCCTTAAGTGATTAAGGAAGGAAAACACATTTTAATCTTCATGTATTTATGTATTTTGCACTATCTCGTGACACAGTTCAAACTCTCAGTGATCGTCCTGTCTCAACCTTCTGAGCACTGCAATTACAGGGCTGTGCCACCCTGTCCTTTATCTGAAGCAGGCGTTGGGAGCCCATGGATCCAGGTCCAGCAGAGAATGACACACTGGAAATGGAACCCACACACTTGTGCTTGCCCTGCGGGTTCTTCCATAGTGGAGTTATCTTCCCAGAGTAAGACAAATTTTAAAAAATACATACAATCCATACACAGCTGGAATATATTAATTTTTAATGAAACAAGCAAAAGTTCTAAAATGAGCTTTATAGAAAATTGACCAATGAGTAATTTTCTTTGATAAGTATTAAAATAAAGAGCAGATTCAACATTAAGACAGTAAACTAAAACTTCAAAATGAAAAACTTACTTTCAAGCTGCTAAGAAGTAGTAAAAAAGAGTCTGTTGAAAGTTATATGCCAAAAAATGAAAGAGACCTTGTTCATCTGATACGATGACCTACTTCTGTCACTCTACTGTAAGGCGACTCATTGGGGACGTCAGCTAATTTCTTTCTCTTTTGGGGCAATGAGATTCAGGTTTCTTGATTTCACAATGAAGATACAAATTTGGAAGGCCTTCATTCATATGTTATGAGGTAATATTAGACCATCATGGTCATAAGGTGATGAATTCAAACCATCACTTTGGAAATTTACCATTTTCTCCCAAGCATGCAGGAATACCGCACATGACACAGCCACTCACTTCAAGAAAAATGAATTGTAACAAACCTTAACACTTAAGCATATTTCAATGGAATTTCAGTGTCAGTTGAATGTGCTGGACACTGCATCCTGATGAGCACAGTGGCTCTCCGGGTTTTGATGTGGACGTCCCTGTCTCCGTGCCTTTGTATCTTCTGTCTCTCAGTCTCTGTTCTTGGTGGCCATGATCCAGTAATTTGCTCCTCTATCATCCTGGACCATATTTGATTTGCCCATAGCTGGGCTTCTGCAACTCAGTTCTCTGAAGCTGTGACCAAAATTAAATCTGTCCTCCATAAGCTATGCCTATCAGGGATCTTCTTTAAGTCTTAGCAGCATGACCAACACACCAGTTCTATTCCCATACAGAGCAGCAAGTCTTAATAAAAAAAAAAAAAAAAAAAAAAAAAAAAAAAAAAAAAAAAAAAAAAAAAAAAAAAAAAAAAAAAAAAAAAAAAAAAAAGAAACTAGAATAGAAGTAGGAATACTTTATTGCAGAAGCAAGTAAACACAATTTCTTCCATTTGCAGGGACCAAGTTCTTATACATAGAAAACCCTGATACTATACTGAGAAACATGACTGCTAAACAATGTTAGTAAAATTAAAAGACACAAAATCAAAATAGAGAAACTAGTTAATTCAAAAGAGAAAAACTTGTTACATTTCTATTAACTAACAATGTACCATCCAAAAATCATTAACAGAAGCCCGCTTGGTACAGAACGGAAAAAAATATTCTTAGCAATAATTTTAATGAATAATATTAAAGATCGACACATTAAAAAGACTCACATCAAAATGAATAAGTAGCTGACAGTTTTCACAATCATAAGAATCAATTTTGTCAATGTATCCATACAAGCCTAGACAATGCACAGTTTCAATACAATTGCTTACCATTCCAATACCATTTTCCATATGTGAGGAGCAGTGTTGTAAAATTTGCAAGGAAGAACTGAATAATTGAAATAACTAAAGGAATCTTGAGGACAGCTAAACATGTAAATCTAACACTGCTGAATTTGAAATGTATTACAAAGCTTCAACCATTACAAGAACGTCTTCCTGCCATAAAGATACATACCCACCAATGGAATATAGTAGCAATCCCAGAAAAAACACTGCTCTCAGGACTAAGTAATGCTTGGAAAGCCTCAAATTTTACACAAAGGGAGAAATTTTATTTGCTCAATAACTGGCATTGGTTACACATGGTAAGTGCACACAAAAACTAAAAACCAATGGCATCTTTATCTTATATCCTATGCAAAATTCAGCCAGGTGAATAGAAACTACAAATGGAAGACACAAAGCCACAAAATACCTGGAAAAAAACTAGTGTGAATGTTCCATCTCACTGTGTTTGAGATTATTTTTCAACTATCACCCTAGAAGCTTGGGCAGCTAAAGCAAAGAAGCACACAGCACTACATCCAATGAAATAGATTCTACACTGCTAAGATATTTCCCTGCATAGGAAACAACTGAATTTCAAGTCAGCTCTCCAAATGAGAGAAAAAGCACCTGCAAATCTTCTTCTCATCCATAGGATTCATATTCAGAATCCAAAAATCAAAGTCAGTGAACCTAAACAAACCCGATAAAACTTTCAGATGAAGACAAACAATTAAAGACAACAGATTAATTAACAATGTTCAATAGACATGGAGAATAAGTCAGGAGGATTCTTAGACACTGAGGAACTCCTGGCCTGCATATTTTCTAAAGGTTAGCCTGCTCTACAGGGACTGGTCCTGTGTCAAGTAAAAAAAAGCAACAAAACAAGACAACAGGTAAAGGGTTTGGAGCATTTGCCTCCAGGGTGGGGTATTCCCTGACTTCCTCTTTCTCTAGGGGTGGTGGTGCAGGAACAGGTGAGGAAAGGAGGCCTCCAGCACTTCCCACTGGGGTTGGCCTCAGTCTGACACCTTCCATCTAGAAAATACCTGGAAAGGAGGACAGACCAGTCCCTGCATGGCTCCTACCCTCTCCTCTGATCACCTCCCACTTTTCTACATGTTGCCTCCCCTTGTGGCCAGAACTCAAAGCCCACACCACAACCCCAGAACGACCACCCCTGACCAAGGTCCACAGAGAACTAAGAGCTCGGAGGAGCTGCACAAATCCAATCTCCAACCCCCCATGTAGTCTCCTGCACCTGCAGTGTGAGCCTACTGGGGCACCAGTGTCTTCAGCTCCACAGCTTTTCTACCAAAGCATCCTCGCCTAAAATAACAACCTTTCCTTGAGCTGCTTTGGAAGCTACAGGAGAGGATGCGAAGGTAAGGATGAGGAGACGCATGAGGTAAGGATAAGGACCCAAAGACAGCTGAAGGAGGACAAGCACCTGGATAGACCCACATATCAGATGCTGCTTTGGGTCCCATGGGACCTGGGTAAAGCACCCATTTCAAGCAAGTAATGATGTTGCCTGGGGCAGGGTTTGATGAAGCTATTGAGCAGGTTTCTGAAATGCAGAAATTCAGAAACTTCCTGGGGGAAACAACTAAAAACTACTTAGAGGCCATGAGCAGCCTGTGGTCCACCATCGGAGTTGGCCCACCCTTAGAACGGGTTCAGAATGGACTACATCCTGGCCACCAGAGGCGAGTTCAGCTTCAGTTTCCCACCCTAGTTCTTTGAATACACCAAGGCACTGTGGGAAGTTGAGGGTGCCGACTCTTGCTATCAGTGATATACACAGGCTGGGCTGCTGAACTGCTCCCACTACTTTCTGGACAAAATCAGTATCATCACGAGGCCCCACACTAAGGCCTGAGGATGTCTTCCATTGCCAACTCTACATCCCCAGAATCTTCGATACCAAGATCTAAGTGGAAGGAAAGTAACTTCCACATGTTTTGCAACAGCGGGGTGTACTACATCAACCAGATATGGGCAAGATCCTCAAAAACTTCACTGCCATCATCTTCGTGGTGGACAGAAGCAGCTATGACCATAATTTTATGGTCCCAACAGACTGAATTCAGCTCTCAACATTTTCAAGTCCCTCTGGAGCAGATGTCCCCACCCCTTCCTTCTGTTTCTCTTCCTCAACAAGCAAGATCCGCTGGCTGAGAAAGTCCTTTCTGGGACATCCAAGATGAAGGACTGCTTTCCAGAGTTTGCTCACTACACTATTCCCGATGCTACTTCTCCAAGCCTGGAGAGGACCCCCACATGACACTGGCCAAGTACTTTGTGAACATTGCTAATGCTTTTGCCAGTGACGACTGCCACTGCTATCCTCAGTTCACCTGTGCTATGGACCATAGGAACATCCAGCAAGTGTTCAGCTAGTGCACCCAGATGATCCTGCACTCATGGAGGAAAAGAGCTACTCTTAGAAGGGAACTGAGCTTAATTAATGCCTAACCTCAATCAGTTTCGTAAAATTCAGGGTCCTTGGTCCATTTTGTGTCTGTGCATGGTATTTATTGATTTCTCTTTTTAAAACTCGTATTTGCAGTCCTTCTCAAATCCCCTTGCCCTTCATGGTCAGATAGCATGGTTTTCCTTTCACCCTTTTTTGCTCATTTTTTCATTGCCTTTCTTCCCTTCGCCTGTATCCTCCCTATTTCCATTTTCCTTTTCAAGAATTTCTTCCTGTTCCACGGTACCTATTGGATATTTGTTCTTTTATATACATACTGTTTCTCATTCCAGAGATATAATGCTATATTTGCACATGTTGTGTCAAATTTATTTTATTTTTATTTATTTATTTTTTAATTTTAGTTTTATTGAAGTACAAATATCAATGAGAGAGTTTTAAGATACCTTGACAAGACGGATTTGATAAATTAATACATTACAAACACTTTTCATAATGTTTTGGAATCATAGAAGGTGCATACATTATACACTTATGGACATTATTACACCGTATGTCTCTTATCAGTAAATAAAGAGAGTGTAGCTGTTTGCATATCTTATTTTTTATACCTGAATTACATCAAAGATTCAATATTTAATACTTTCTACCTTGTTATTTTCCTAGTGGTTGTCCATAGTACTAGAAGCTGACACAATATCCTGTCCAACCACCATTAGTGCAAATCTTGCCTCTCATAGAATTATGTAGAAGCATGGCGTTATCTATCCCAACTGTACTGTCCATACACACACATCATTATTCTTCCTTTCTATACCCTTCCTTTGTCTACACCTGTCAAAGATGGGCACTCCATTGACATTCAACTAATTTAGGTGCCTGAACTCGACACCACAATCCAACACAGTCCAGCATTCCACAACAATAATGAATTATCCAAAGAAGTTGTCGACCATAGCCATTTACAGCTCAACATATTATTATGGCCTGCGCTGTATACCTCATTTATACTTTTCTGGTAGATGGTTAAGACCTAGATAGATCAAGACTTATATACCAACACATGAACTTTCTGTTTCTTATGAGGTCAGAGAAGTCCCCTCAGGGTTTATCTTGTAGTCCTGTACCTTATTCTGTAGATCCTTTGTCTGTGTCATCCATGTGGATGAGTCACGGCCAATACTTGAACAGTTTGCTCTCTGTGAGAGCCTGAGAGAAAGTTTTCCCTCCATTAGACTCTCCCCAGGCACCCTATTGAACTTCGATCTCTTTCTTCTGTGGCTCCATAATCTCCTTGTTCAGAAAATTGGGAGCTCAACTGAGTTTCATGGTGTTGCAGTACAGGTTTGGCTATGTCCTCAGTCTTCACTGACCTTGAAAGGCTAGGGCCAAAATGTTGGCTGACCTTGTGGCTCTTCTATTTCTCCAACTTTGATCTGTGAACTTAAGTTGTTAACCATCTAGAAGAAAAGCTGATTAGTATCCTGGAGCATATGCCATTCACTTTGCCTTATCGCACTCAATTGATTTTAGTTGTTGTTGTACTTTTCCATTTGTATTTCTGATTTTGGCTTCTTATACTAGGGAGACTATACGATATTTACACATGTGTGTCTGGTTTATTTCACTTATGAGTATATGTTCAAGTGGCATCCACTTCACTATAAATGCTTCAAACTTAACATTCTTAATAGGTGAAGATTACTCCATTATATAAAATACCACATCTTTTTCAACTGTTCTTCATGTGATGGACATCTTGGTTGTTTCCAAGATTTTCCTATCACACATTGTGCTGCTATAAACATAGGTTCACATATATTACTATGATACAATGTTTTCAGTTTCTTTGGGAAAATTCCCACTAGGGGGATAGCCGGCTTGAATGGGATTTCTAGTCCTACTGTTTTGAGGAGTCTCCACACTGACCTCCACAATGGTTGTACCAGTCTACATTCCCATAAGCAGTGTAGAAGTTTTAGTTTTCGGCAGCCATCTATGACAACAGAAACCACTGTGCCAGAGAAACATGTACAGGTGATTACCAGTCCCAACCCACAGCCCCAGACCCAGTACAGGTCGGCCTGGAGTGAGAACTCCAAGCCTGCCATGCCGAATGGACATTTCTCAGCAATCCTCAGTCCCAAGCCACAGACCAAAACCCAGCACAGCCTGGCCTGTGAGTGAGGGCTCCAGACCCACTACACCAGAGGGACCTTTCCCAGCCTTCTCGGGTTGCAGACTATAGACCCTGACCCAGCACAGGCTGGCCGACCCAGTACAGCCTACTCAGTGAATAAGATCATCCACTGTCCTTTTGTGAGCCCAGAAGACCCACCAAAGCCCAGGCCTTCCCACCTGGGGAACAACCTGCCTGACACAGATTCCTCGAAAGGTACAAATTACCAAAACTGAATCAAGAAGATATAACTCTCAATAAGCAGAAAACAGCCAACAAAATAAGAAATGTAATAAAAACCTTACCGACAAAGAAAAGTCCAGGTCCTGATGGATTCACAGCTGAATTCTATAAGAAATTTATAGATGTTATAATCCCCACACTCCCCAAACTCTTCATTGAAGTTGAAAAGGAAACAGTCCTCCCAAAATTAGTTCTATATGCAAGTGTAATACTGATTCCAAAACCAGGGAAAGACACAACCAAAAAGGAGAACTGCAGGCCAATCTCTCTCATGAACATTGATGCAAAAATACTCAGTAAAATCCTGGCAAATAGAATACAGCAAATCATCAAGAAGATCATACACCATGACCAGGTAGGATTCATCCCAGGGATGCAGGATGGTTCATTATTCGAAAATCTATAAATGTAATACACCATAATAATAGACTGAAATCAAAATACCACATGAGAATCTCAATTGATGCACAAAAAGCCTTTGACAAGGTCCAACACTCATTCATGTTCAAGGCCCTACAGAAAATTGCAATAGATGGACTCTATCTTAACTTGATAAAAGCCATCTGTGACAACACAAAATCTCATATAATCCTGAATGGGAGAAAAACTGAAATCTTTTACTCTTAAATCAGGTACAAGACAAGGATGTCCTCTATCACCCCTCCTATACAGTATAGTCTTGGAATCCTTAGCAACAGCCATTAGAATAGAGGGAGAAATAAAGGGAATAAAAATAGGTAAAGAAGTAGTTAAATTATCACTATTTGCAGATGACATGATCCTTTACTTGGAAGACCCGAAAAATTACACCAAGAGGCTACTAGAATTGATAGGGAAATACAGTAGCATAGCAGGATACAAAATCAATACTCAGTAATCCAATAGCATTCCTCTGCACAGATAACAAGCACACTGAAAGAGAAACATTAGAAACAATATCATTTACCATAGCACTGCGGAAAATGAAATGCCTTGGGATTCACTTAACCAAGGAAGTCAAAGATCTTTTTATGGAAAACAGGCCTGTAATCCCAGCACTCGGGAGGCTGAGACAGGAGGATTGTTGTGAGTTCGAGACCAGCCTGAGCTACAAAATGAGCTTAAGGCCAGCCTGCACTGCATAGTAAGACCCTGTCTCAAAAAGACAAAAAAAAAAAAAAAAAAAAAAAAAAAAAAAAAAAAAAAAAAAAAAAAAAAAAAAAAAAAAAAAAGAACAACACCCTAAGAAAAGAGATTATAGAGGATTTCAGAAAATGGAAAGATATGCCATGCTCCTGGGTAGGAAGAACCAAGATCATGAAGATGGCCATACTCCCAAAATTTCTGTACAGATTAATGCAATCCCTATCAAACTACCACCAATATACATCACAATTTCTGAGTTGAAATTATACTACAAAGCCACTGGGATAAAATCAACATGGTATTGGCAACAAAATAGGCCCAAGGATGAGTGGAATAGATTAGAAGATGCAGAGTCATCTACAATCACACTCAGCCATCTGATCTTCGACAAATGGGCTAAACAAGCTCACTGGAAGAAAGATAGACTTTAACAAATGGTGCTGGAATACAGGGCTTTCTACATGCCGAAAACTAAAACTTGACCCAGCTCTATCACTATGCACTAAGTTAAAGTCAAAATGGATTATAGATCTAAACATTAAAACAGAAGCACTCAATGTCCTGGAAGAGAAAGTAGGAGGAACTCTTGAAGACATAGGGGTAGGTAAAGAGTTCATGAACAAACATATATTCACACGGGAAGCACTTGAAAGAATCAACAACTGGGATCAACTCTTTGTAAGGAGCTTCTGCATGTCAAAAGAAATTGTCAACAGAGTGAAAAGACAACCCACAAATTTTGAAAATATCCAAACTAATAAGCAATCAGAAAGAGGACTACTGTCTAGAATATATAAAGAACTAAGATAAAACAGGTCCCTCAAATTTAAAGAGTCAATTCAGAAATGGGCATCTGAGATGAATACACACTTCTCAGAGGATGAAATTAAAGAAGCGAATAAATGTATGAAAGAATGCTCCACATCGCTAGTCATCCTTGAAATGCAAATAAAAACAACACTGAAATACCATCTCACTCCAGAAAGAAGGGCTATCATAAGGAAATCAACAACAAATGTTGGAGAGCACTTCTCCACTGCTGGTGGGAATGTAGACTGGTACAACCATTGTGAAGGTCAGTGTGGAGACTCCTCAAAACAGTAGGACTAGAAATGCCATTCAAGCCAGCTCTCCCCCTACTGGGAATTTTCTCCAAGGAACTGAAAACATTGTATCATAGTGATATTTGTGTACCTATGTTTATAGTAGCACAATGTGTGATAGCAAAATCTTGGAAAGAACCAAGATGTCCATCACATGAGGAATGGTTGAAAAAGATGTGGTATTTCTATATAATGGAGTATTACTCAGCTGTTAAGAATGATGACTTTGAAGCATTTATAGTGAAGTGGATGCCACTTGAACATATACTCATAAGTGAAATAAACCAGACACACATGTGTAAATATCGTATAGTCTCCCTAGTATAAGAAGCAAAAAGCAGAAATACAAAAGGAAACATACAACAACTAAAATCAATTCAGTCCGATAAGGCAAAGTGAATGGCATATGTCTAGGATACTAATCAGCTTTTCTTCTGGATGGTTAACAACCTAAGTTCACAGATCAAAGTTGGAGAAATAGAAGAGCCAGAGGCCAGCCAACATTTTGGCCTAGCCTTTCAAGGTCAGCGAAGACTCAGGACATAGGAGAACCTATACTGCAACATCATGAAACTCAGTTGACCTTCCAATTTTCTGAACAAGGAGATTATGGAGCCACAGAAGAGAGAGATCGAAGTTTTATAGTGTGCCTGGAGAGAGTCACATGGAGAGAAAACTTTCTCTCAGGGTCTCACTGAGAGCAAACTGTTCAAGTATTGGTCGTGACTCATCCACATGGATGACACAGACAAAGGATCTACAGAATAAGGCACAGGACTATAAGATAAACCCTGAGGGGACTTCACTGACCTCATAAGAAAAAGAAGGTACATGTGTTGGTATATAGGTCTTAACCATCCAACAGAAAAGTATCAAAATGAAGTATACACCATGGGGCCATAATATTAAGTTGAACTGTAAATGGCTATGGTCGACAACTTCTTTGGATAATTCATTATTGTTGTGGAATGCTGGACTGTGTTGGATTGTGGTGTCGAGTTCAGGCACCTAAATTAGTTGAATGACAATGGAGTGCCCATCTTTGACAGGTGTAGACAAAGGAAGGGTATAGAAAGGAAGAATCATGATGTGTGTGTTTGGACAGTACAGTTGGGATAGTTAACGCCATGCTTCTACATAATTCTATGAGAGGCAAGATTTGCACTAGTGGTGTTTAGAAGGATATTATGTTGGCTTCTCATACTATGGACAACCATTAGGAAAATAATAAGGTAGAAATTATTAATTATTGAAGATTTGATGTAATTCAGGTATAAAAAATAAGATGCACAAACAGCTAAACTCTCTCAATTTACTGATAACAGACATGCGGTATAATAATGTCTGTAAGTATAATATCATGTATGCACCTTCTATGATAGCAAAACATTATGAAACCAGTTTGCATTGTATTAATTTAGCAAATCCATGTTGTCCTGGTATCTTAATTCTGTGTCATTGATATTTTTACTTCAATAAAACAAAAATAAAAATAATAAATAAAATTAAAAAATAAATAAAAATAAAAGCATTTAAAAAAGACTTTCTGGTCCTTATGCCTCAGAGGTTGTGATTGGCAGCCTCAGGCTCTGAGTTATGGAATGTCTCAGATGCTTATACTGTTTGTCTGTCCTGTAGCACACATCTACCTTTCAAAGCTATGCATGGATTATTTCTTAATGCAAACACAATGAGGATATAAGGAATTTTTGACCATTTTCCTTCTTACAGTACATTCTTAGTTGTAAAAAGTCTAGTAAAATTCATACTTTTTTCTATATTCTGTTTTGGATTTATGGGGTAAGTAAGCCACATGCATACACAGAAAAATTGCATGGCTCTCTTTTTGGTGTAAGGGTTAAACATCTTCTAACGCTTAATGACAGCATAAAAAAGGAAACAAGATGTTTGAGAATACAAAAATATATATCATTTTGGCATCTCCCTTTTTCAATTCTGATTTGTCTTTATACCCTTAAGGTGTTTCTCCAGCTTTAGAGCAGGTGGCTGTGATCTAGAAAGAGACAGGAGGCAAAATCTGAACAATGTGTCCACCCTGGAGCAGCTACAGAATTGTATCTGCCATGAAAGTGCAAGGACCCTGCAGTTATGTGTATGGAATGGATCTTCATATCCTCAAGGAAATCTTTGAATAGATTCCACTGCAGAGCAAGCAGATGCCATCTCAAGAGAGACTGTAAGACACAATTTCCCCTGCTTCTAGGCCCTCTAACAGGTACAGAAATTTATCTTCCAAGAAAGCCCACGAACTGCACATGTAGAATTTATATGCATAAGTTAACATTGGTCCCATGACCAGGCAGTCTATAAAAAATATCCAACTCTGTGATAAAGTATTGCATATAGAAAAGATAAGTTGGAAGGAGGTCTATTTTGTGTCTGTAGAGATCACTTCTAGAGGTAGATAGAAGAACTGACTTAAGAAATTTGGCCTGGTGCACTGAGGTCAATGCCTTTTCATGCACTCATATTTTTCATGTAATTATCTAGTTGGGCCTTTTTAAATTAAGAAGATCAGCATATGTTTTAAATAAATTTTTCTGTCAGAGGTTAAGCTTATATTTATCATTTAGCAATCAGATTTGGTAAATGCACACTACTTAAGGTTCAGAAAAAAAAATCATTCTGGGCCAGGAAGGTGGCTCCATATGATAAGTGCTTCCTTGGCAAGCAAAAGGGCCTGAGTTCAATCCTCAGTTCTGGAAAAAAAAGATCTTTCTTACACTCAGTTTTATCGCATGTCATGCACAAATGTAAATCAGTCCCCCAAAGCAGCTGTATAATGCAAAATGTTGCAAGCTGCATCCACTGAATTTCAGAAACAGGGATGTCATTCAATAGTTCTTCTAACATGCTTCCGAAGAATTCTTATTTAACAAGTAGAGAGATATAAGAGCCATAGATTAGCGGGAGAGTTTTCAGTGATGAGGAACCAGTATCCACTGAAGAAAATTTGGGTATGTGCCAGCCGTCACCCTTTCTTTGGCCCTTATTTATTCTCAGGTTCTATTGACCCACACAACCTGATGTCACTCTCTAGAGAGGAATGTGACCTTTTCTCTGACCAACATTCCATTAGGCATTTCCTTCAATGAAGGTTCACTAAAGAGATGCTAGGGAAAGCAGGTTCTGTGTTTAAATAGTGGCAGCCACTCTTTTAATGGTTCTTGGCTGTCAGAGTAAGCATAGTTTGCCAAACTTATACAACGGATATGGTAGAGCTGAACAAGGTCACCTAGAACTTCATAGTAAAGCTTTGAAGTCCACAATTTATCTCTTATGCACATAAACGATAGCTATAACTAGGGAAGGACGAAATGTTAGAGATCCTCCCTTAAGGATAATGTGTCTTGGTTCTACAACTGTGTTGTGTTAGAAGACAGCTCTTTCTGTGTCCACACAGAAGTCTATTGTCTGCAGTGTTCCTCACTGTTAGCCTTGAGAGGGAGACTTCCCCAAAATACTAATCCAAGATATGGTTATTTGCATTCCCTTTGTGGGCAGAGATCCCTCAGCTCATCTGACACAGAGGCGAGGTATGTATCCTAGCTCTAAAATGACTTCCCTATCTTCAACAATAACAAATGCTCATATTTTATGGGCTTTACTTAGTTGAAACATTCAAGATGTATTCTAATTCTACATGTCTCTAAAAAATGCAAAGAGGTAGGAAAAATTAAGAGTAAGGCCATAGAAAGTATTGTGAAGGACAGCAGGATTGTCATTGACTGCAGCACATAGAGGAGGAACAAAGCCAGTCCATCCCAGTGAAACCGGCCCCTGAAGTCTTAAGT
Organism: Ctenomys sociabilis; assembly: GCA_004027165.1. Lineage (NCBI taxonomy): Eukaryota > Metazoa > Chordata > Mammalia > Rodentia > Ctenomyidae > Ctenomys > Ctenomys sociabilis. The sequence goes on along the minus strand of PVKA01020502.1, from coordinate 14,527 downwards.
TTGGTCACTGTCCTAAGTCAATTTGTTGGCAAAAGGCATCATGTATTTTATTATAAGGATTATTTATTTCCTAAGTCTCAGAAAGTCTTCACATTTTCAACCCAGACCAACTTGCCTGGCAACTCCCCAGAGCTCCTACCCCCAAGTCTGCTGAGCGAATGCCAATTTTTCTGAGTCTTCCGCCACCTGATTCACTTGAGCTCGGATCAGTGAGTATATGGGAGAGACTTTGGCTTCTCCTTGTGCTCTATGCATCATCTGGAGCCCCCCCCCCCACCAAAACATCTGAGCAAGTGGAGCAGTTGGCCTGTGACACCCCAGAGTAACTTGCCCGGCAAATCCCAGGAGCCCTGCCCCTAAGCCTGAGAGTAAGAATTTTTCTGACTCTCCTGTCATCTGAACCACCCTCACCCAGCCTGGTGAGTGTGTGGGAGAGCTTCTGAACTCTTCAGTGCTCCCTGAACCAGGGACCTAACAGAGGGGAATCACAGGCTCCCAGTTGTACCAGAAGAGCTACAGCAAAAAGGAACTGAACACAACAGCTAGATACAGGCTAGGAATAACTGGAAAATTGTAAACTTAATAGAATGTCACCTGAATCTCATAACATGCTAAGGTCATAAGTGCACCAAAGCCTTACATCAACAGTAAGAGTTCAGTGCTATAGAAAATGACAAAGACAGGGAGGGAAAGGCAATTTCAGGCCTCAAGTCCATCAATAAGTACAGAGGACACTAGCTCAGCTGAAATAAATGGATTAACAGAAGCAGAAGCAAAGAAAAAACAGTAGAAAGGTATAGAGGAACTCAGATAGACATAATGCCTGAAATAAAGAAGAAATATATGAACATATAGCACCTGAAATAATGAATCAAATCCAGAAATGTATGGGGGAAACCCAATGCCCACCCAGAACAAGTGCAGAGAACACTATTCCAGCTGAAACATATGAATTAGCAGTGTCAGAAGCAAAGAAACAGCAGCAGGAACTTATGAGGAACTCAGAGCAGAAATAATTTCTGAAATAAAAAGAGAATTCTTTGAAATCATAGCATCTGAAGTAGAGAATCAATTCCAGAAATATATAACAGAAATCCAATTTGGAAAAAACTGTGCAGTAAAAACATTAATACCTTCTTCTAAAGAATACATTCATAAAAGAAAATAGAGGTGATCAGAAATATGATGGATTCCTGGAATGAGCAATATAGAAAAGAAATAGAACGCATGAAGCAGAGTCAAATACATATAGAAGAACTTACAATCTCTATCACGAGTCTACAAAACCATTTGAGTGGAAGCAAAAAAGAGTTTCAGATCTTGAGGACGCTGGTTCAGCTGGTGAAACGGTGCGAAAGGATCTATTAAAAACAAGGAGAATGCAGGAGAAAATAATCTGTCACCTGCAAGATAATGCCAAGATGAAAAATGTGAGATTAATTGGCATCATCAGTGAGAATTAAGGAGTCAATACAAATGATACAAAAAGAAGTTGGGCAGAAGTAATAGCAGAAAAATTCCCGAATATGAGGAAACAATCTTCTTGTCTTTGCGCTCTGGGTTTTGTTTGCTCTTCTTTTTCTAGATGTCATAAGTGCAATGTTAGGGTGTTTATTTGTTCCCATTCTGTTTTCCTAATGTGTAAGTTTTCCTCTAAGAACTGCTTTCATCGCATTCCATAGATTCCGGAAAATTGTACTTGAATTTTCATTGAATTGTAGATATTGTTGAATTTCTTGTTTAATTTCTTTTGGTACCGATTGATTTCTGAGTAGGGTATTGTATAATTTCCATAAATTTAGTGGCTTTTTCTGGTTTCTTTAGTCATTTAGTTCCAGTTTCATTGCACTGTGGTCATATAATATGCATGGGATAATTTCAGTTTTCTTGCATATACCTAAGGATGACTTATGGAGTAGTATGTGATCTATTTTAGAAAATGATCCATGTGAAGCTGAAAAAAATGTGTATTTGGCTGTGGTTGGTTGGTACACTCTGTATATGTCCACCAAGTCCGTTTGTTCCAAGCTCTGGTTCAGTTCTGCTACTTCTTTGCTAATATTATGTCAGTTGACCTATCTTTTTTGAGATAAGGGGGTGGTAGGTCTCCTGTTAAGATTGTGGTCTTAGATATTAGATTTTTTCATGTCCAGTAAGATTTGGCTTACATAGTTGGGTGCTCCTGTGTTTTTTGCATAGATATTTAAGACTGTCTGAGAACAGAATTGGTACTCTTACTTTTTTCTGAGCTGCTTGTGCATGTAGTATTATTTTCCATCCTTTGACTTTGAGCCTATGAATGTCCTTTTGAGTTAAGTGTGTTTCTTGTATACAGCACATTGTTGGATTTTGTTTCATAATCCACTGTGCCAGTCTATTTCTCTTAATTGCTGAACTGAGTCCAATTACATTGATGGTTATATTTGAAATGTGTTGATTTATGTTTGTTATGGTATTTGCCTGCAGTTGCTTGCTCCTTTGTGTCCTCTGTTAAATTGTGTGTCCAGTTTAGTTTGTTCCTTCTGTTCTCATTCACACATTTCTGGTCATTGTGGTCTCTCTCTAGAACATCCTTCAGCACACTGTGAAGGGATGACTTTGTCATCATGAAATTCTTTGGTTTTTCTTTATCGTGGATGTATTTCACTTTTCCATCAAACTTGAAAGTGTTTTGCAGGCTATAACACTCTGGTCTGGAATTTGTTTTCATACAGGACTTGAACAACTCTGCTCCATGCTTTCCTTGCCTTCATGGTTTGTATAGACAAGTAATCTGTAATTCTGATTGGTTTTTCTTCGAATATGATCTGCTTCTCTCTAGCAGCTTTCAGTACATTATTGTTGTGTTGGATTTCTGGGATCTTCACTATTATATGTCTCAGTGTCTGTTTACTTGGGTTGAAGTTATTTGGAGTTCTGTGTGCTTCGGTGACTTTAATGTTAGATTGTTTCCTCATATTTTGGAAGTTTTCTGTGATTACTTCTGCACATATTCTTTTTATATCATTTGTATTGGCTTGTCTTCATTCTCATTGATGCCAGTTAATCTCACATTGTTCATCTTGGGATCATCTTGCATGTGATGGATTATTTTTTCCTGCATTCTTGTTTTTAAGAGATCCTTTCTCACCTTTTCACCAGTTGCACCAGCATCCTCTAAACCTGAAACTCTGTCTTTGCTTTCACTCGAAAAGTTTTGTAGACTCGTGATTGATACTTTTAGTTCTTTTATATCTCTTTGACTCTGCTTCATGCATTGTATTTCTTTTCTGTATTTCTTATTCCAGGATTACGTCATATTTCGGATCTCCTCTTTTTTTTTTATCCATTTCTTCTTTAGTGCTAGGCATTAATTCCTTTCCTGCAGAGTTACTTCCAAATTGGGTTTCCTCTGTATATTTCCGGACTTGTTTCTATATTTCAGATGCTGTGATTTCTAAGAATTCTTTTTTGATTTCAGAAATTATTTCTGCTTTGAGTTTTTCATGATCTTTCTGCTGTTGTTTCTTTGCTTCTGACGCTGTTACTTCATACGTTTCAGCTGGAATAGTGTTCTCTTCACTTGATCTGGGTGGGCATTGGGTTTCCCCATACATTTCTGGATTTGATTCATTACTTCAGATGCTATGTGTTCACATATTTCTTTTTTTATTTCAGGCATTAAATCTGGTGTGAGTTCCTCTATACCTTTCTGCTTTTTTTCTTTGCTACTGCCTCTGTTAATTCATTTATTTCAGCCGAGCTAGTGTCCTCTGCACTTATTGGTGGACTTGAAGCCTGAGATTGCCGTTTTCTCCTTGTCTTTGTCACTTTGTATAGCACTGACCTCTGACCTTTGGTGTAGAGCTTTGGTGCAGCAATAGCCTTACAACTTAGTGAGATTCAGGTGCCAGTCTATTAAGTTTGAGATTATCCAACCATGCTGTCCTATATCTAGCTGTTGTGTTCAGTTCCTTTTTGCTGCAGCTCCTATGATTTCCCTCTGTTCGGTCCCTGGTTAGGGGCATGCTGTAGCTTGTAGAAGCTCCCTCTCATACTCACCAGGCCGGGAGGGATGGATCGAGTGCCAGGAGTGTCACCACAAATTCTTGCTCCCGTAGTGGGCTTGGGGGCAGTAGATACGGGGAGTTGCCAGGTAGGTCTGTCTGGGGTGTCTCAGGCAGGTCTCTGGCTAGGATGTCCTGGGGCCGGAGGCTCTGGATGGAGCAGAGCACACAAGGAGAAGCCAAAGGTGCTTCCTCCGACTCACCACACACTCACTGATCTGGGAAGCCTGGTGAGTTGTGCAAATTCCCACTCACTGGGAGGGCTTGGGGGTGGAATTGAGGAGGCTCCCAGAGTCCGTCCCTCTGGCTCAGACCAGTAGCTCTTGCTGGGTAGGCGTGGAGTGAGATTGAGGAAGGTGGTGGTGTCAGCCCGCTGTCTTAGGTTGGTCACTCTGGCTAGGCGAGCGTGGGCGGGATCGAGCTATTTTTTTTTTTTTTTTCCTTTGAGTAGTGTCTCAGTTACTCATTTCTTATTGCTGGGATAAACACTCAAAATGAAGGAAGGAAAGGTTTATTTAGCTCACAGTTACTGGAGGTTTCTGTCTACATTCAGCTGGCTCCAAGGGAGTCAGTAACATGACAGAGGCCAGCAGTTCATGGCAGCAGAAAACAGCATAGGAACAAGAACCAAAGGCAGGAGCAGCAGCAGCAATGCAGCAGATAAATGTGTCTCCTGTAAGTTGCATTCAGGCTATCTTCCCCAGGCTGGAAAATCATGAGTTAATCACAAACTCTAGAAGTCGACCCCATGACTGGCATAAGGCTTTAGGGGTCAACTAGACATAAACCATAACAGGTACATCCAGTTTTTCTGTTTTAATGATTAGATTTATATTTAACTGCCTACCTTTTGTTCTCTTAGAGATGGGCACAGTGTTTCTGCAGGTTTAGGACCTTCCAATTGGAAAGAGAGATTGAAGAGAGAAGTACATTAGCATTTCCTGACACACCAACAACCAGATCCAACAAAGATCCATCTTGACTCTAGAGAAGTGCATGAAGATTTGCATGGGTTGGCTTTTAGTCCTTGGCATGTAGACATGGTTATTCCATTTTGATTTTTTAAAGAGTTTATCTTGCCTCTATCGAACATGTTTGTCCACTTTGTTAAAGATAAAGTGACCAAATTTATATGTCATCATGTCTGTAGCTTCTAATGTATTCCAATAATACTCAGGGTTTTAGTTTTTGTTTTTTGTTTTTTTTTTTTGGCTAGTGCACTGCTGCTTTGATCACAGTAACTCTATATTTCCCAGTCAGGGATTGTGATGCTTTGCCTCTGTAACTCAGATCTGCTTTTCTATTGTAACTCTCTTCTCAGATGCTTTGCTTTTCAGTATTGTTTTATAAGCTTAGCCAGGAATATTACCAGAAGTTAAGAAAAACTTATCACTATAGAAATAGAACACTTAACCCTAGAATTATAGTTCCCTTAAATGTATCTTAACAATTGCTTTTATGACTCATGAGAAACAAGTCAAAACATTTAAATACTTTATACTATATGTATTATTCTTTACAATTTATCTTACTGGAACAGCCACCTGCACAGACTTCCTGTTGTTTTAGTACCCATTACTGTTAGATACTCACAGCTGATGTCCAGACCTGCTACTTGCTTGCCATAGATAAAAGTTTCCTTTAGGGGGACAGATTATATAGTATTTTGCCACCTATTTTATTTTTGAGGGAATGCTTAAGACTAGAGGTATCTAGAAAGTGTTTAGAGGACAGTTTTTTGAGCTAGGTATGTATACCAAGGGTGGGGCAAAAAGTCTGCTAGGTCTCCAATTTGCCACAGTACAAAGAGTGGCTTCTGCCATTTTTTAAAAGGAACAAAAGGATAAAGTTACCCTTATCCATCTCTTGCTCCCAATCTAAAGCCCATAGATTTAACACCTCCAACGGACTGTGAGAGTGACCAGCAAGTTCCAGGAAGAGGCCAAACTGTCTTAGCCTCTCCTGATATGCACCTGGGCCTCCATCATGATGAACCTGTGACCCATGGACCAAACTTATCAATAGGCTTTCATTTTTCAGACCCTTAATTAGAATGTTTCCCACAATGGCATCAGGGATGTCAAGACATTCTGGAGAGGAATGATGGCAGGAGAGGCAATCCTCTAGGGACTGAGACTATACGCAGACATTGGAACCTGTTTCTGTCCAAATGTGTAAGGGTATATAAAAATGCTTTGTATGCAATCAGTGAACTTCCCTCTACTGTAAAAATCAGTCATTTTGAGTCCTGGAGCTGCATTTCTGAAGGGAAATGCACCTAAGTTCCACCTAAGAAGGGAAAGGCTGATGAATTGAGATTAAAACTTTTACATTTTTTTCTTCAAACATTTGAGGAAAATGTCTGAATGAGCCTTTTTGGGATATAACTCAGGGATGTATGTACAGCAGCTTCTGAAAGGAGAATAAGGAGGAAGAAACATGCATTCTGGAAACTTGGTCCTGGTAGGCACTTACCAAAGGAAAGAGAATTGCCATGATCTAAGCATTGCTGTGATATATTGTGTTATTTCTCAGAGGCAGGGCAATAGGAAGTGACAGAGTAACGACTGTGCATGAATCAAGAACTGAGCCGACTTATCTCAAGAAAAGGAAAATAATCTAACAAAAGGCTTTCCTAGGGTAGGTCTGCAGTTTTTTGCAAAACCTGTCTCCAACTTAAAAATAGACAGTTGACTCAAGCTCAATTGCAAAACTTAAAATGAGATGAATCTTCAGAGAACCTAAAGAGGACCTCTCCAGACTGCCACATGAGAAGTCTAACCAGGCGGCAGCCAGCAGCTCACCCAAAGCCCTCATGTGTACCTTCTTGGATGAGCATGTGTTCTGATTCTCTCAACCCCATACACTGCAATTTTGTAGGGTGTAAGGGATACCTAGATTTGCTTCGCTTACAGATGGGCACAACATTTCTACAGCTTCAGGACCTTTCAAGTATAAATGCAAAAAAATGATTTTTCGGGATTTCAGACAGAAACACATTAACATTTCCTGACTCACTAATAAGAGTCATCTCCAACAGAGGTGAACTTCCACAACCTGTCCCATAACATTTGGCTGAATATGGAGACAAATACTTGTGAAAGCTGGAAACAATTGGAAATTAAAACAGCCACTCCTCTACACTATCTAAAACAGAAGAGTGGCCATTTAATGACTGCCAAATAACTCAGGAAATAAATACATGAATATCCAGCAAGTATTGTAGAAGTAAGTTTCAGTCCAACCATATGGAAACAACAATTAAATGTCCTGCCTAGAAAAATTTTTAAAAGTTCCTGTCAAAGAAATCCAAAAATAAATCCATCACAAGCTTCCCAGTTCTTAACTTTCAACATTGCTCTAGCAGTTATAAAAGTCAAAACCAAAAAGCAAACAACAGATTACAGGTTTGACTGCTTCAATGATTCACAATCCAGAATCAAGACAAAATATTTAGAAATGCCATCAAATAAAAGCAAAATCTTCTTTCAATTTATCATGGTGACACCTCGCAAATGATGCAAGAGAAAAATAACAGGCAATATTTAGGCTACAACACCTATGGAGTAAAGTCTATGGAGCCTGAAGTGAACTAATGAATTCCAAGGGACAAACCAGGTTAACAATAGGAATAATTTAGTTAGAAGTGGGTGGCCGTTTTAGAGTGTAGGGGTCTCTGATTGGTGGGAAAAGAGGGCAATCATCACAAGTACTGTATTCATCAAAGTCACAATGGTTGTACTATAGAGATCAAACTCCAATGCATGTACACACACAGCCACCCAACTGATGCTGACCGATTTTGCAAGCAGGGAATGTAGTAAAGGCATGTGGGTGACAAGATGAATGTTGGCTCCTCTATCACTTCTAAAACAAATTTTCTTGTAGGAAGGCATGGATCCAAGTTATTCTTCCTGACATAAACTCAGCTCTTCTCATTGTCAAAAAAAAAAAAAAAAAAAAAGGTCTAGTGCTTATTATACCATGTCAGTGAGAATGTCAGTGGTCCTTGTTAGGGGAGCTCTAGTCCTGACTGTGAGCATTGTTTCCTGCCTCCCTATGGAGGACATTGCACTGTTCGGTATCCTAGAGAAGAATAGTGGTGGGCATTCCTGCTACATATTTGGCTGTTCACTGTGTCACCTGACCTAGGGACCTTGCTATAAGGATAGTGTGTTTGGTACCACTTTCAGGACTTCTGTTTCTGACTGTGAATGTCATTTCCAGGCCCTAGTCCTTCTACCTCAGCCTGATAACCACATCTCAGTCTCATGGCACAAACTTTGGAGATTCCTGCAATGGACTGTGAGTTTTGCCAGTGCAACACTAAAAAAAACTTGCACAAGATATTGCCATGAGTCTTAGGGACCAGGTTGAAAGCATGGGTGCCACGGAAATGGGTTGCAGGTCCTCACGTGGATTCTTTGGTTCATCATTTGCATTCCGGTGACTGAAATCTCCCTGGCCGCCCTGGAACTGGGCATCAGGTACATCGGGATGAGCAACGAGCAAGTGGCTTCTTATGCTGCCTCTGCTGTTGGATATCTGACTGGCAGGCCGGGAGTGTGCCTCGTTGTCTCTGGCCTGGGTCTCATCCATGCCTTGGGTGGCATGGCCAATGCTAACATGACCTGCTGGCCTCTAATTGTGACTGGTGGCTCCTCTGAAAGAAATCAAGAAACCATGGGAGACATTCAGGACTTTCCTCAGGTTGAAACTTGTAGATTATATAGCAAGTTCTCTGCCCGGCCAAGCAGCATAGAAGCTATTCTGTCTGTCATTGAAAAGTACATGAGAATCAGTATCTACAGTCATCCAGGTGCCTGTTTTGTTGATATACCTGCAGATTTTGTGACCCTCCAGGTGAATGTGAATTCTATAAAGTACGAAGAGTGCCTGCCACCTCCCGATAGCCTGGCCAACTTGCTGGCAGCGTCTGTTATCAGTAATGCCAAGCAGCCCCTTCTCACCATCAGGAAAGGTATTGCATATGTCCACACAGAGGAGAGTATCAGGGAGCTGGTGGAGCAATGGGAGCTACCATTCCTGCCCACCCCCATGGGCAAGGGTGTGGTTCCTGACAACCATCCGAACTCTGTGGGTACAGCCAGGTCCCGGGCTTTGCAGTTTGGTGATGTAAGTGTCTTGTTTGGCGCCAGACTAAATTGGATTTTTACATTTTGGACTGCCTCCAAGATACCAGCCTGGTGTGATGTTTATCCAGATTGTTATCTATGCAGAAGAACTGGGAAATAAGGTAAAGCCTGCTGTGACTCTGCTAGGAGACATAAATGCTGTTACTACACAGCTTTTAGCACACTTCGATGAAACAGCATGGCAGTATCCTCTAGAAAGCAAGTGGTGGAACATTTTGAGGGAAAAAACGAAGAGCAATGAGGCTGCCTCCAACGAATTGGCTTCCAGAACATCTCTACCTATGAATTATTACACAGTATTCCACCACGTTCAGAAACAGTTGCCCCAAGACCGTTTTGTGGTAAGCGAAGGAGCAAATACCATGGACATTGGTCGCACTGTGCTTCAGAACCACCTTCTCCGTCACAGGCTGGATGCTTGTCCTTTTGGAACAATGGGAGTCGGCTTGGGATTTGCGATGGCAGCTGCTGTGGTGGATAAAGATACAAGCCCCAGGCAGTGGATCATCAGCATGGTGGGCTACAGTGCGTTCAGCTTTTTCAGGCATGGAAGTGGAAACCATCTGCAGGAACAACTTACTGATCAGAGTCTTGTTGGTGAACAATGATGGTATTTACCAAGGTTTTGATTTAGATACTTAAAAAGAAATTGTAAAATTTCAAGATGTTGTTACAGTGACCACTTCAATGTGTCTCCTGCCAAACTCACATTATGAACAGGTCATGGCTGCATTTGTAGGTAAGGGGTATTTTCTTCAGACACAGGAGGACCTCCACAGATCCCTGAAGCAGGCCTTGGAGGGCACCACTGCACCTTCTCTTATCAATATCACTATTGAGACACAGAGCACACACAAGGCCTAGGATTTTCACTGGCTCACCCTCTCTAACATGTAAATAAAGACACCAGGCCATGGTCTTGAGGAATTTTTTTCCTGGAAAAATCAGAATTTTATTTTCCACAGCAAAATTACTATAATGTTAATATGGTGCGAAGAAAACTTTTAATTATGCTTTACAATAAAGGAATTTATTAAAAATGGAAAAAAACAAATGTACAATAGATAGGTACTTTAGAAGACGAGGAAACTGTTCAAAAGTAAAAGGGAAATAGGGAGGGGAGTAATGGGTAAAAACAGGAAAAAAAGTTAAAATAAAACTCAAGCTTTTTGTTTATTTTATTTTATTAAACTACAAATGTCAATCAGACAGTTTCAAGACACTTTAACAATACAGATTCAATAAATTAATACATTGCAAACTGTTTTCATAATGTTTTGGTATTGTACAAGGTGCATACATGATATTATATTTACAGATATTATTTTAGCAGTTATCTCTTATCAGTGAATTAAGAGTGTAGCTGCTTACTTATCTTATTTTTTATACCTGAATTATATCAAAAATTCAATAATTATTTTCCTAGTGGATGACCATAGTACTAGAAGCCGACATAATATCCTGTCTAATCACCATTAGTGCAGATCTTGCCTCTCATAGAATTATGTAGAAGCACAGCGTTATCTATCCCAAATGTTCTGTCTATACACACACATCATGATTTTTTCTTTCTACACCCCTTCCTTTGTCTACACCTGTCAAAGGTGGGCACTCCATTCTCACTCAACTAACTTAGGTGCTTGAACTCAATAGCACAATCCAACACAGTCCAGCATTCTACAACCATAGTGAGTTATTCAAAGAAGTTGTCAACCATAGCCATTTACAGCTCAGCTTAATATTATGGCCCCACGATGTATACTTCATTTTTATACTTTTCTGCTGGATGGTTAAGACCTAGATAGATCAAGACTTATATACCAGCACATGAACTTTATATTTCTTATGTGGTCAGTGAAGTCCTCTCAGGGTTTATCTTGTAGTCCTGTACCTTATTCTGTAGTTCCTTTGTCTGTGTCATCCATGTGGATGAGTCACAGCCCATGCTTGACCAGTTTGCTCTCTGTGAGAGCCTGAGAAAAAGTGTTCTCTCCATGTGACTCTCCCCAGGCACACTATAGAACTTCAATCTCTTTCCTCTGTGGCTCCATAATCTCCTTGTTCAGAAAATTTGGAGCTCACCTGAGTTTCATGATATTGAAGTACAGGTTCTCTTATGTCCTGAGTCTTCGCTGACCTTGAAAGGCTAGGGCCAAAATGTTGGCTGGCCTTGTGGCTCTTCTATTTCTCCAACTCTGACTTGTGAACATAGGTTGTTAACCATGCAGAAGAAAAGCTGATTAGCATCCTGCAGCATATGCCATTCACTTTGCCTTATCTGACTCAATTGATTTTAGTTGTTGTACGTTTCCTTTTGTATTTCTGCTTTTCGCTTGTTATACTAGGGAGACTATATGATATTTACAAATGTGTGTCTGATTTATTTCACTTATGATTATATGCTCAAGTTGCATCCACTTCAGTATAAATGCTTCAAACTTATCATTCTTAATAGCTGAGTAATACTCCATTATATAGAAATACCACATGTTTTTCAACCATTCCTCATGTGATGGACATCTTGGTTGTTTCCAAGATTTTGCTGTCACACCTTGCATTGCTATAAACATGGGTACACATATATCTCTATGATACAATGTTTCCAGATCCTTTGGGAAAATTCTCAGTAGGGGGATAACTGGTTTGAATGGGATTTCTAGTTCATTTCCAGGGATTCCCTGCCTCCTCACCCCCTGTGGCCCAGTGAGAGCTCCAGGCACACTGTGCCAGAGAAACATTTACAGGTGATTACTGGTCCCACCCCACAGCCCCACAGCCAGTGCACGTCGGCCTGGAGTGAGAACTCCAGGCCTGCCATGCCAAAGGGACATTTCTCAGCAATCCTCAGTCCCACGCCACAGACCGAAACCCAGCACAGCCTGGCCTGTGAGTGAGGGCTCCAGGCCCACTGCACCAGAGGGACCTTTCCCAGCCTTCTCGGGTTGCAGACTGTAGACCCGGACCCAGCACAGGCTGGCTGACCCAGTACAGCCTACTCAGTGAATGAGATCATCCACTGTCCTTTTTTGAGCCCAGAAGACCCACCAAAGCCCAGGCCCGCCCCCCTGGGGAACGACCTGCATGACACAGGAGGGCTGACCCCAGGAATCATTTTTCACTTTAAACTGGTCTCAACTCATGCTTTTACTGTATAAAAATGCTTACAAAGGACAGGTTCTTTGACAATCCACTCAGCTCTCATTCTATGCTTCAAGAAGAATCTTTAATTCATCCAATAAATATATTCTACTCTTTTTAAAAATTTTTTTTAGCTTAACCGGGGATTGAACTCAGGCTCTTGAGCTTGCCAGGGAAGCATGTATTCCACTGAGCCATCTCCCGGCGAATATATTGTGCTACTGAAAGAGAAAATTAAGAGCCAAATATTATCAGGGTGTTGTGAAACATGTGGCCAGAGGATAGGTGCCCATGCAGCTATAGATTGTAAGGATGACACAGAGAAGTACAAGATTGTTGAATAGGAAGAGGACATTTGAATAACGACCTGAGGTTTGTACCAGAGTATACTGGAAATGAGGGAAATGTCGTGGTGCATTGCTTACACTTACCTTGCTCTGGTGTTATCAGTTAGAGGTGAGTGAAGATTGTGATTGCAATACTACTTCTAATATGACCGCAATATTATTTTTAGATAACTCTGTATCAGACAGTTACTCATTCCAACCTTGTATTATTCATCACACTTTCAATATTAGATTTTCATATGAATTGTATGCAATAAGAATTGTGTCTATGTAATTATTATATGAATGTACAACTGAACCGATGAAGACATGTTCATGTTTTACAAAGCTGCCACTGGAGACAATGATTATGGATATGTGTCTGGTTATAAAGGCGACTGTGACTTCATTGTGATGGTTTTATTGTCAGCTTCTAACACCCAGTTGAAAAGAGTCAGCATCAATCTGTGTGTTAAGGGACACCTGAGGATGGTTACCAACAGCATATTAGGAAAACAGAAAGGGAAGATTAGTCATGCTTGATTCTCCTGGAGAAGCTTGTCGGGCTGGTTTTTCTAATGTGAATTTAGTGATTCTCCTTTTAAGAGAAGCTTTAGTCTTGCTGTCACTGAGGATGACCACAGTTCTTGTGGGAGAGCTCTGGTCTTTACCTTGAGCATTGCTTCCTGGCTTCAGTGCAGATCCCTCAGCCTGCTAGCACAGCTCCTTCATCCCCTGGCACAGGCTTTCTAGCTTCCACCACTGAAGTTTGTGCTTTACCAGGGCAGATTCTCTATAGAAACTGGCATAGGATATCCTCTTGGGCTACAGGCCTCTGGCTAGACTACTGGAAAGAATTTAACAGGGATCCAGGCCCTCACCTCGATGTTTTTAGTTTCCAGCACATAGACAGGTCTCCTGTCCATTTCTGTACTGAGATTTTTTGGAGAATATGATAAAATAATTCTATTGTCTGTGTGCTCTGTATGAAATTCGTGTTTGTTCTCTTGCTAGCTCTGGCTTTAGCAATGGCCAATGGCACTCATATCAACATTCTTACCACACACATCAACCTCCTTCATTATCAAAGCCCTTAAGTTACCATTATGAACTCCTTTTACCTGCCCAGCTTGAGTCCTTTGAGGTTTACTTTTCAACTCCCCCAAAATTGGCAAATCTGTGTTTATCTGTGAATGTGATGAATTAGGCTCCTTCTATCAAAAAATGAAGAAAAAAATGTAAAACATATCCTGGGTATTGTAGGTTTACTGGATTTTCTGTGATGCTAGAGTAAAAATACACAAAACCAGTTGGCCAACACATCATGTGGGAAAAATTCCACCGTGCCACATTTGCACACATGCACAGAACTTGCCACTCTTCTTGCCAAACGTGTTAGCACATAGATTGATTTCTGTGTCCCCCAGAGAAAGTTGATGAAATTCACCAACAACTACTATAATGCTGAGGTAAAAATAGCCTTAAGGAAGTTAAGGAACAGGCCCGAGGAATCCAGTGTTCCCCTTGGTATGTTTTTAAAGGATAAATGTATAATGTAACATTGAATATCACACAACTGTGAAATGTAGCATTTAATTGCTTCTAGAGATGCTAGTGGATGGGCATAAGAAATGGGGTAGTACTCTGCCTGTTCCTATTTCTCTTCTATGTTGTTTAAAATTTGAATCTATTCAAATGATATTGAAACACCATAATAGAAATTTTTTTTCTGTATTTTTGGGAAGGGTCCACAGGGTGTTCAGAGTCACACTCCTAAATCAGACTCACAATGGGTCTCCCATTTACAGAGTCCAAAAAGCTGCAATTACAGGTGCACACCACCATGCCCAGTTTCCATTGC
>PVKA01020501.1:0-40251 GCA_004027165.1 Ctenomys sociabilis | reverse complement strand
CTGTGCAGTTCAGGCTGGCCTTAAGCTCACTTTGTAGCTCAGGCTGGTCTCGAACTCACCAACAATCCTCCTGCCTCAGCCTCCCAAGTGCTGGGATTACAGGCATGCACCACCACGCCCGGCTTGTGGTAGTCTTTTACAGCAGCAGCAAACAGACTCACATCACCCTACATTGCAGCTGTAGGGGGTGTTAGAGGTATCCATGCAAGGGGTCCATGTACCACAGTTCTGAGCAGTAAGAAACAAGCTGCAGTCTACTGGAGGTATCTAAGAGGCTTTTCTTTCCTCATAAAAAGGAAAAGTAAGGATGATGCTAGCTCTCATCTCTGTCTTGAATGCTGGATGTAATGATCATGGTTGGAAAGAAAATTACATTTAGGTGTAGATGTATAAGTTTAAGTCTCAGTTCTCCCACTTATGGGGTCCATGGTATTAGACAAATTTCTTGACGTGGCTCATCTTTAAAGTGAGTTGAATGCTACCTGTAGGTGTCCCAGTGAGTAAGGAGTGAGGCACCACATCCTCAGATATGCAAGCCCCCAGCTGACACACTGATTACACAGCTCAGTGGGATTGTCATAGCTTAATCAGAAGATACTCTTACTGCTCCAGTCTGGTCGCCTCCTTGCTCATTTCCCTAGCCTTGGCAAGGCTTCTAGACAATTTTCATTCATTAAATTCTTTCTAGTAGACCTTTTCAGTGTATCATCTATTTGCCCTCAGAGCCCCAAGTGATGCAGCCACTGATCAAATACCCTTGACTATGGTAATATTACTCTGGCAAAGAATAACCATTTCTATGTTCTAATTTAAACTCCATCTAGTTTCATTTTATATTCCTAACACCGAATACAATTCAGTCAGGGAGTGTAATAAATGTTTGTTCAACAAATGAACACAGAGAATCCCTAGTCCTAAAGAGACAGACTCCCTTCAGAATCTCAACTCCGTCTCTGTACCTTTTCATGAACTGGGGCTCACAAGACCACCTTCCTTCCAGGATTCCTATGCCTAGTGACTTGTTGGGATAAGACAATCTGGACTTCTGGTGTCTGCACCCCTTGATGTTACACCATTCTATCTATATTCTGCTTTGTTGGGATATGCCTTTGCTCATGCCAGAATATCCACTCACTATTGCCAACAGTTTATCAGCAATCAGTAACCTGAGTTAGCACGCACAAAAGAAAGGACTAAGCATAAATATTTTTTTTTTAAAAAGGACTAAGGAAACTTAGAGGGGGAAGCACCTAGAAATTTTAGAGAATGGCTTAATTGTCACCATCCTCCAACATACAAAGGGAAGTCTTCTCAAGAGGTTGCCTAGTCTGTAAATTCACAAACACCAGGCATTCATTGGAGCTGACAACATAGCTTTCTGTAGTTCTCTCCTTCAAAACCATTTGGTATGTTTAGGTGTAACCAGATGGCAGATGGCTTCATGCTGTTCTTGGTTGTTGAAGGCTCAGAAGTCATACACTTTAAGCTCCTTTCACTAGCAAAGTAGCATCAAGGGACTTCACGGCAATTCATGAAGTTTTAGCTGAGTTCATTGGCACACATCTATAATCCCAGCACTCGGGAGGGTGAGACACGAAGATCACAAGTTCAAGGATAACCTGGGCTAAATAGCAAGACTCTGTCTCAGAAAAACAAAAGTAAGAAATGAAGGAAAAAGAAGGAAGAAAGGAAGGAAAGAGAAAGGGAGGGAGAGAGGAAAGGAGAAGAGAAGGAAGGACGGAGGGAGGAAAAGCAAAAAGAAAGGGGAAAAATAGAAAAAGAATCTTTAGTGTATATGCTGCTGAAGTGAGCACAAGGAAAGGAATCCTAATACCCACATTATTCTATCTAAGACACAAACTGGTGATACCCACCAGTCAATACCCAGATATTAAAGTGTGTTGCAGGAAAAGACATGATCATCTCTTTGGAAATAACCTACCAGTGTATCATTAAATAAATATTTATTGAGCTTCTTCTATGTTTCAGGCACATTACAGGCACTGATATTCAGACTTGAGGAGCTCACAAGTGAGAGATTTAAGTAAACAATTATAACACAGCATGATAAACACTGGAATAGCAAGATGCACTGGTGCCAGGGAAGTATACGAGAGTAAAATACTGAGGAGTTGATGTCCAAACCCGGTCTTAAAGAACAAACAGCAATTAGCAGGCAAGGACAGGAGAGAGCACATTGTACACACATTCACTGGTACAGTGAGAGACCTGGCATATCTGAGAAGTTGTAGTTTCATTTCAGTTGGCAGGTCAAGGGATAGGATGGGCAAGAAGAGCCAAGAGATAAGACTGAAGAAGAAGAGTCAATGGAGGTGAAAGGCAAGAAAATCTTGTTAATTTCTGAGATTGTTTCAAGCCCTGTATCTATCATTTTTTTTAAAGATTTATACAAGAGAAGAATTTTAGAAATAGTAGAGAACTTCAATATCAACTAACCCACATATTTCATAGATAAATAAGCTAAGACCAAGGAGCCCCAGTGACTAGGTGAGGTCAGGCCAACAACAGTAAGTCAGGACAGGAGGCAGCATGTTGAGTTGATGACATGATAGTGGCTCATGTGTATACATGAGCTTTCACAATCCAGCAAACTATTTCCACTTGCAGCATTTCCATGATATAGGAGAACACGAACAAATCAACATATCTAATTTGTAAGTAAGTTTCAATCACTGCTTGACTGTAAAAGCCCTTTAAGGCTCCGGCTCTCACTTTCATATCTACAGGATAAAGAAGTTAGATTGCCATGCTTTGTGCAGTTTTAACACTTTGTATATTTTCATTTTGCACAGTACAGCTTGTTTTATTCTGTGATGCAGGATTATACATGAGACCCTAAACCTGTATTTTTAAGGTTTTCAGAGTGACTGTAAATCATATCTTGCCTATTTACCACTTAAATCCAAATCTACAAGTCACAAACAACCTAACATTACTGTGATGATTAATTTTGTATGACTATTTTAATGGGTCACAGAGTGCCCAGATATTTAGTCAAAATTATTCTAGTTGTATCTGTGAGGATACTGAAAACAGTAACATTTGAACCAATAGACAAAGTAAAAACATATTGTTTTCCCCACCCCTACCTCCACCCTGGATAGTCTTTATTCAGTTGGTTAAAGTCCTAAATAGTACAAAAGAAGTAAATAAGGGAGAATTCAGTCTCTCTACCTGTCATTGCAGCTGGAGCACAGATTTTCTCTGTCTTTGCACTCAGACTTGAAACAGAACTTCTGTCACCACATCTCCTGAGTCTCAGGTCTTTAGACCCTAACAGGAACTATATTCCTATGTCCCCTTGATCTCTAGCTTTCCAAAGAGATTCTGTCCATGATTGTATACATCAATTTCTTTTAATAAAGATAAATAGATGATTGATGAGAGAGAGAGAGAGAGAAAGAGAGAGAGAGAGAGAGAGAGAGAGAGAGAGAGAGAGAGAGAGAGAGAGAATTATTTCTGGTTTCCTGGACACTCTTAATAAAATCACCTCATCTACACTTAAACCAAAAACAGGTTACAGCCATAATCTGCAGAAATCCCTCTAATTCTAAAGAAATCATTTTCTGTTTCATGATTTACACTCTGCAGACTGAAATTAGTTTTCTTTATTTTTAAATTTACATTTGGGCACTGAAAATCTACATGGACTTTCCAAAATAAGTAAACAAATTTATCGTACCTTCTGCCTTTCTCATCATTAATAATTAAAGATACTTTCAGGAGAGCAGGCTCTTGTTCATTAGGAATCTTACAGGCCTACTGGTCATGCTCACTATGGAATCAGGAGTCCAACACTAAAGGTCTCTCATTGTTTTTCCTAAATGGAACAAAGCAGCTGTCATCTAGATAGGATTGAAGATGCAGGCAGGACACCCACAGCAGGAGAGGATTCCTCAGCAGCGGTGATAGTGTTTCATGCATCTGTTCTGAGAAACAAGAGGAAAAAGCAAAACAAAAAAAAAATATAAAATTTTAAAATGTTTAACAGTGGATATTCATTTTAAAAATAAGTGTTACAGGCTTTAAAGCATTGTGCTCTACTATGATTAATTTTATGTGTCAATCTGAAAGGGCCCCTGTCCTTAGGCATTTGTAATTGAGCTGTGGAGAGTTTTTTTAAAAATAGGAGGCAGGAGGAGAGAAGGGTCGCAAGATCAGAATGAGTCAAGTTCAGAGAAGAGAGGTCCCATTGTATTTCATGGCCAGGGACAGTTGGTACATAGAGGGGCAGGATTCGAGCCAGAGGCAGGCATTCATCACCTACCTCGTAGGTCACAGATTTTGTCCCTCGGCCACTGGCTACCTACTCTCACCCCAGACTCTACTCCACTCAGTTATTTCCTTAATGCACTTACAGACCTGGGGGTTTATTTACTTTAGCCTTCTTTTCCCTCCCCCTCCCTCCCTCCCTACCCCTTCTTTTTCTCCCTTCTTTTCCTTCCTTCTTTCCTTTATTCAGTCTCTTCCTTCTTGCCTTCCTGTCCCTTTCTCTTTTGTCTCTCTCACCGGAGCAAAAGCTCCAGGGAAGCAAGACTTTGCCTTGTTCTCCTCCATAACTGGAATAGTGGTGCCTGCCATAAAGTAGGAGCTTGATAAATGTGGAGGGACTAAGTCAGACATACAAAAAGTAAGGGAAGGAGGACGAAAGAAGGCAAAGAGAAATGGATTCATGTCCCTATACATCTTACTTTCTTGCCGGGGAGATGGCTCAGTGGAATAAGTGCTTCCTTGGCAAATGCAAAGGCCTGAGTTCAATCCCCAGTTCCACCAAAAACAAACAAACAAAAAAAAGAAACATGGATTTTTATATCTTACTTTCTGTGCTACTGACATCCAAAGTTATATGTGTATTATTTCCACTGAGCTATCTGCCCTGACACCTTTCACGCACTCTCTTCATCTGGCCCAGAACATCTTCACTTCTGGTGTCTGGCTGCTGACCACCAGGAATCCCACCAACTGCACACGACTTGTACACGCCACTCCTATTCTCCATGGCTTTGCTCTTGCCGTTACCTGTGCCTGGAATATCATCCCGCTTCATACCTTTTACGCCAAGTAAACTCCCACTCATTCTTCAAAGCATACTATACTAACTTAGCAAAGTGTAACAAATGTTAAACATGCTTTCCCTCTGACCCAGTAACAGTCCCCTTCCTGTAACTGTATCCTTTGTGTCCCTTGTCCTAAAACAGCAAATTACCTCCTCTCCAGGAAGTTCTTTCTGCCCTCTGAGGCACATAGAGCTCTTTTTCAGGTGGTACATCACAGCGAGGAAACTATTTGTTTACAAAGTGTGATCATATTAGAACTGAGCACCTCACATAAATTACATTCTTGTGGGAAAACAGACAAAAAATGTAAGCAAGAGAGCAAATAAGTATTTAAATGTACACTTTCAAATGACAACAAGGGCTACAAAGAAATAAAAGGAATAGAAATCTTCCTTTCCTAATTTATTAGGAACTTGTGCCATATGTGTTAGGGTTTCTAGCTTTCAAACTATGAACCTTACTCAGTGTCTGTAGAACGCACTTTAATACCTATGCTATATAGTATCTATGTCCTGTTTGCCCAAGAATATTGTGAGGTCACTGAGGGCAGAATCCACATCCTGTACATTTGTTACCTATTCTATGTTGCCTAGCACAGGCTGAAATGTAGGATTTCAATTACTACTTGGTTGATTGGTCATAAAAGTGCCTAAGGTACAGGTGCCACTGACAACCAGGCCAAATCACAGTCTATGAACACAAATGTCACACCTCAAGAGAAATGAATCCAAAAATGAAAACACTCACTATTAACTTTCACAGAAATCTGTATTTAGCTCTTGTCTAGTTCATATAAAAACTTCCAAGACTATCAATCAGTATGACTCCTAGAGCTATTCTTAGTTTACATATTGTCTTTAAAAGAATTATGTCTTAGTAAGAATCATTATTTTGATTAACTATAGAAACCTACAGGACATAAATCATGTACCGTCTCTGATTTCAGTCCATATGTCAGATATATTTGGCTGAAGTATTTCCCCTTGAATATTTGTACTAAGACATAGTAAAGCCAAGAGTGGGAGCACATACTTCTAATCCAGCACTTGGGAGGCTGAGGTAGGAGGACTGCCATGAGTTCAGGGCCAGCCTAGGTTACATAGTGAGTTCAGCACCAGCCTGGAAAACATAGCAAGACCATATTGCTAAAAAGAAAAGGAAGGTAGGAAGGAAAGAAGGAAGGTAGGAAAGAAGGAAGGAAGGAAGGAAGGAAGGAAGGAAGGAAGGAAGGAAGGAAGGAAGGAAGGAAGGAAGGAAAAAGGAAAGAAAGAAGGAAGGAAGGAGACAGAGAGAGAGGGAAGGAAAGAAGGAAGGAAGGAAGGAAGGAAGGAAGGAAGGAAGGAAGGAAGGAAGGACACAGACAGAGACAAATAGTGTTATGGCTTAAATCTAAAATGTCCCTCAAGCTGGACAGGTTACCACATGTCTGTAACGCCAGCACTCTAAGGACAAGGCAGCAGGATCACTGTGATTTAGAGGCCAGTCTAGGCTATACAATGAGTTCCAGGCCAGTCTGAACTTACCGTCTTAAAAGTAAATAAATTAAAATAAAATGTTTCCCCTCGTCTCACATGTTCAGAGGTGGGACTTTCAGAAGGTGAAGAGATCATGGGGGTCATTACTGACCCATCAGTGGATGGATCCATTAGAAGTTCATAGCCAAATGCCATTACAAGGTAGAGTCTAGATGGAGAGCTAAGAGTATGTTGGTTTTAAAAGTACTGTGTATGTCTCCAATACTTAATAAACACATTCATCATGGGATATCAGTACATATACATAGCATATCTTGGCCTTTCCGTACTTCTCCTTCTCCTCCTTTCATTCCCATCTCCACAAAATCTACTTCCCTATTTCCTATTAACTCTTTCATTTTTCTCTTTAAGTTATTTATACTTTCAGGCTTTTATAAGACAAATTATGCAATATTTAACCTTCTGTGTCTGCTTTATTTCATTTATTGTATGAACTCAAGGTGCATCCATTTTTGCACAAAGGACTCAAATTCACCCTAAAGCACATGTTCTTGTCCCTTCCTTCTGCTCCCCATGCTTCCTGGCTTCCATGGGTGGAAAAGCTTTTCCCTGCCAGGCCCTTCCACCATGGAGCTTCTGCCTTGGAGACAGCTGACCATGTATGGACTCAACCTTTTGAAACTGTGAGTCAAAATAAACCTTCTGCCTTTCAAATTGTCAGTGTCAGATATATTGTACTAGTGATGCAAAGGTAACCAATACAGGCATGCAGCATCTATGACAGCAAAACCCCTAGAAGGAGCAATCAAACAATTTGACCCACAGAGACAAATTGTTCCATTAATCTCTGATTTCTGTAATGTCTATTTTCTGTTTCATAGTGGTCCTACAAGAGAGAATACAGTAAGCACTGACAGTAGAAAAACTAAATTTTGAAAGGAAAATTTAATGCTGTTTATAAATTCCTTGTACAACTGAAAGTTCTTTAAAGTATAATTTAGAATCCCTAACCAACCTAATCAAGAAAAAGCCCCAAATTCATGCAATAAAGAATGCAAGGGTAAAATCACTACAGACCTTAGAGAAATTCAGAAGATCATCAATACCTACTTCCAAAAACTTTACTCTCAGAGGATGTAAAAAAAAACCAAGAAATAGTTTCCTAGGTACATATGAGATTCCAAAGCTGAGTCAAGAAGACATACAAATTCTGAATAACCCAATAATGTGAAAATGTAATAAAAAGCCTAGAAGCAAAGAAAAGCCTTTGTCCCAGTGGATTCTCTGCAGAATTCTACTGTGAATCAAAATCCAATCTTAGAGATGACTTAATGCCAACTTTTCTCAAACTCTTCAATGGAATTGAAAGTGAAGTAACTCTCCCAAATTCATTCCTGAAGGCAAGTATTGCTCTAATTCCAAAACCACATGAAAATTCAACTAAAAAAGAACTACAGGCCAATCTTTCTAATGCATATAGATATAAAAATCCTCAATAAAAATACTAGCAAACAGAATGCAGCTAATAATCAGGAAGATTTTGCATTATGATCAAGTGAGATTAATCCCAGGAATGCAGGGATGGTTCAACATAGCCAATCCACAAATGCAATACACTACATCAATAGAACCAAGAACAAAAAACAATGACCATTTCCATAGGTGCATAAAAAGTTTTTGACAAAGTCCAACACTCATTCATGATTAAAAAACGCTTATATCTCAACCTAATAAAAGCAATCTATGAGAAAACCATAGCCAACATCATACTAAAAGGGCAAAACCTAAAGGATTTACTTTAAAATCAGGAACAAGACAACTATGTCCACTGTTTCCACTCCTATTCAATATAGTTCTGGAAACATTAGCCAGAGAAATTAGACAAGAGAGAGAAATAAAAGGAACAAGGATTGGAAAAGAAGTGACATTATTTGCAAATGACATGATACCGAGAGTCTTGTATTTAATCACCGAGTTCAGTAATGTAGCAGATACAAAGTCAACATGCAAAAATCAATATTACTTTTGTATAAAAACAATGAATGCACTGAGAGAGAAATTAGAGAAACCACATCTTTCACATAATATCCCCCCAAAGAAATACTTAGGGATCAATCTCACAAAGGAAGTAAAAGTTTTATACTTTTATACAGTGAAAGCTACAGTACTCTGACAAAACCAATTGAAGAGGATTTGAGGAAATGGAAGGATATTCTATGCTCCTGAATAGGAAGAACCAACATTATGAAAATGGTCATACTCCCAAAATTATTATAAAAATTCAATGTAATCCCAATTAAAATACCATTTGTGTGCTTCACAGAAGTAGAGAAAACTTTCCTAAAATTCATTTGGAATCAGAGAACACTCAGAATATCAAGAGCAATCCTGAGAAACAAAGGAAAGGCAGAAGATATCATAATCCCTGACCTGAAATTATACTATAAAGCTACTATAAAATCAACACAGTACTGGCATACAGACAGACCTGAGGATCAGTGGAAAATTTTAGTAGGTGCACAAAAGCTACAAACACACTCAGCCACTTTATCTTTGATTAAGAGGCCAAACATGGTCACTGAAAGAAATATAGCCTCTTTAATAAATAGTGCTGGAAAAACTGGTTTTTCACATGCCCATGACTAAAATTAAACCCATGTCTATCATCATGCCCCAAACTACAGTCAAAATGGATCAAAGATTTAAACATTAAAGAAAAAACAATAAATCTTCTGAAGTAAAATGTAGATAGAAATCTTAAAGACATAGGAGTAGGTAGAGATTTTATGAACAACAATCAAACTGCATGGCAAATGCCTCAAAAAATCAACAATTGGAATCTCATCTTTTTGAAAAATTACCGTACTGCAAAAGAAATCAACAAAGCAAAAATAAAACCCATCAACTGGGAAAAAATTATAGTCAACTGTCCCTCTGACAAAGGCCTTCTACCTAGAACATACAAAGAATTTTTTTAAAAATCAGGCCCTCCAAATTCAATGACCCAAGCCAAAAATGGGCCCCTGAGATGAATATACATTTTACTGATGAAGACATACAAATGATAAGCAAATACATGAAGAAATTCTCAACATTATTGGTCATTTGAGAAATGCAAATTAAAACAACACCAACATTCAATCTCACTCAAGAAAGAACAGCTAACATCAACAAATCAGCCAATAACAAATGCTGGAGGGGCTGTGGGGGAAAAAACAATTTTTCTTCACTTTTGGTGGGAGTGCGGATTGGTACAACCACTATGGAAATCAGTGTGGAGATTCCTTAAAAAGCTAGCAATGGAAGTCCCTTGACCCAGCTATTCTCTTTCTGTCTTTTTTTTGAGACAGGGTCTCACTGTGCAGTTCAGGCTGGCCTTAAGCTCACTTTGTAGCTCAGGCTGGTCTCGAACTCACAACAATCCTCCTGCCTCAGCCTCCCTAGTGCTGGGATTACAGGCATGTGCCACCACGTATTTTTACAAAAGAACTGAAAACTTATACCACAGCAATACATGTGCACCCACGTTTATAGCAGCACATTTGTCACAGATAAATCTTGGAAACAACCCAAATGCCCATCAGCTGAGGAATGGATAAAAAAATGCACAGTATTTTCATGCAATGAAATATTATTCAGCTATCAAACAGGATAAATTTATTGGTAAATGGATGCAACTGGAGACCATACTCTTAAGTGAAATAAGTCAGACCCGCATGTACAAACATTGCTTTGTCTCTTTAGTGTGAGAAACTGAAAGAGAAAATAGAATTTGAAGGGTACAACTGATACTGTGAAAAGGGAATGAACTTATTCAAAAGGAAGGAATTACTGAGTTGAGTAGAAGGACAGGAGAGGTAGTGAGAGAAAGAGATATATCTGTCTATAAAAGCAGGATGGTTTGGGCAACTGTACTGTAGATTTATGCTGGTCTATGGACAGGCGCAGCATAATTTGTCTTGTTTAATTTTTTTTGCTTCCTCTTTTCAATTCTTTGATCTTTCTTCTTAATTTCTTATATATTTCTTTTTTTTTTCTTCTTCCAGTTTTACATGCGTATATCTAATAATATAAACAACCAGTTGGAAGAAAACACTGAGTAATAATACTATGAAACTCATGTAATTTGTGAAGTAAAATTCTGTACCACTTGTAATTTTCCTGTTTTAATACTATTTTGCACTTCTCTAAAAAATAAAAAATTGAAAAACACAAAAAATAAAGTACAATTTAGTTCCTCCAGAAAAAAATAAAATACTTTACAAACCTAGAAAACATATCCAGGTCAGTCTCCTTAAAGTTACAAATTGCTGATTTCTTAAAAAATCAAAGATGAAGAGAGTGAATGCAGCAGTGTGCAGGTGGTTTGGGGGTGCTTCTGAGAACAAGGGGTTGCACTGCTGCCCATTTATAGGTTCTCTAGCTGGCCTCTGCCCAGCTAAAGAAGTTGGTGTTAATGGAAAAGGTCAATCAGCTGCTGAAGGGTATTGGTGGAAGAATGGAGAAAAGTTCTGGCTCTTTGTTGAAGCTCCATAGAGACGTTACTGTCGTGTTCACTGGATCTCCACTTCACAAGCAGTCAGTTTATGAAGTTGAAGAGTTTTAGACCCTGGCAAACTCTTGGTGACATTCCAGTGCATCTACCAATAATATAGTTTTTGCCATGGTGGATTTTGATAAGAGGTCTAATGTATTTCAGGTGCTAAAGATGAATTCAGATCCAACTTTCAGTGACTTTTTTACAAAAGGGAACCTCAAGTAAGGTGGAACATGAGTTCCATGTGCAGGGTTGATCTTTTAATCGGATTGCCTGGTAAATCACTGACAGAACTGATGTCAGTATTACAGTAACTAGTCATCCAAATTATTCTGGTGCCCTTATGTTGGGAAGATAGTTTTGGCTGTTATTGGCAGACTTGTACATCTTCAAAGAAGCAATATGGAATACTCTTTAATTAAATTGGGTGAGGCTTTGCAGAGGCCAGCAAGAGAACCTTGTAAATGGGCATCAGCTGTGTGTCTTGTGCTTGCCATCACATCTAGTCAAATGTGGAACCATATGAGGAACACAGTATGTTCAGAAGAATCCCCACACAGAATGCGTGAATTATATTCATGGAAACAGTCAAGCCCAATTTGTAGCTGAAATATTCAGTGAGGGCTATACTCTGAGGAATGATGCTCCAATTTCAGAAAACCACAAAACACATACAATTTATTAATCTAAAAGGAAAATTTTATAAGATATCCACTTCTATGCAAACATGGAAAAGTTAAGAAATGGATTCCTAATGCTATCTGTAGCACAGATATGCTATTACTAGGTAAGAACTTTCAAATCCCACTTTTCAGTGGACTAAAGCACCTGCTTTGGCAAGACCAGGGACCAGAGTTCCATCCCAGTCCTGAAGGTCACAGTGGCCCCACCCTGAGGTACACTGAACTGGGTCAGAGTCCTGGGGTGGTGACACACACCTGTAATCCAAGCACTAGGGAGCTGAAAACAGGAGGATCACTACAAGTTCAAGCTGTGCAGTGAGACCCTGTACCAAGTACTATTTAACTAAAATAGAGCATTGTTTTAATGAAGATGAGGTAGTAGTTAAAAAAAAATTCTATATTTAGGACAGGGTCTACAAGGTGTAGAGGGTCTCACTATGTAGATCAGACTCATAATGATCCTCCTGTTTTCAGTCTCCCAAGTGTTGAGATTACAGGCACGCACCACCACGCCCAGTCTCAATCACCATCTCAGTGAGCCCTGAGGGCAGAGCTGATGATCAAACCCCCGCCCCTTCACCTGTTTGCAGGCACTTTAATCCACTGAGCTATTTGGTCGGCCCTTTTAAAATTTTTATGATGTACTTAATTCTACAAAATTAGTTTTGTTTTGGTCTTTTGTTTCTTTTTTTGTTTGAGTTTTTTGAGACAGAATCTTGCTAATCCAAGCTGGCCTTGAATTTACTGTGTAGCGGAGGCTGGCCTGAAACACTCCATCTTCTTGCTTCAGGATTATAAGCAGGGCCCGCTATGCCCAGCAGAGGGTAGTTTGAGTCCAGAATTTGAGGCCAACCTGAACAACATAGTAAGCCCCATCTCAAAAAGAAGTACAGAAATGAAGTAAACCCTGAAGGGATTTTTGTTTTAATTTTGCCCTTTCATTCTTTCTTTTTTCCCTGTATTTAGGGAGGGGTATACAGGGTATTCAGGGTTTCACTATGTAGATCAGACGCGTAGTGAGCCTCCTGTTTACAGTCTCCCAAGTGCTGGGATTACAGGCACGCAGCACCACACCCAGTCTCAATCACCACCTCAGCGTGCCTGGGATGGGGGGGGGGGATGGCAGGGCCAGGGATCAAACTCTTGCATCTGCCTAATCCACTGGCACTTAATCCACTGAGCTACTTGGCTGGCCCCTGCCCTTTTATTCTTGACAATGATAACAATTATATGTTAATGCAGTTTGCATGAGGGATATTTTCATAGTGATTATTACATCTAACTGTGATTAGTAACCTAAACTACTGCTATTGTGAAAGTAGGAGAATTTTTGTTGTGGAAAAAAATACAAGGAAATCTTATAAGTATTAAATTATAGGGTAAGGTGACTGTCTCTTGCTGTTTATCATCTAATAACCTTCCTTTGAAGCACAAACATTTTATATAATACAGGTTATGGAAGGAGATTGATATAATTGGCTCCAAAGAAATATTTTATGTGGATTTTTTTTTTTTTATTTTATTGGTAGTTTTGCTGGCTAGGTAGATACAATTGACCTTTATTTTTTAATGGAGCCACTCTTTGTTAATCACTTCCCTGTAAATTGGACAGTTGTAGATTCCTTATTGGCTGTTCCTGTACTTGTCACAGGCCAAATAAATGCACACTGTGATTCTTTTAAAAAAAAAAAAGACCTCAGTGAATAAGGAGAGACAAGCTCTGCTCATGTATTGGAAAATTCATTGTTGTAGTGGATCTATGTACTTAATACAGTTTCTGTATTAAGCTCCACCAAGGATTTATATAATATATATACAAGCTTATTTTAAATTTTACATGGAAAGTCAAGGCACAGAATAGTCACATGTTTAAAAGGAAGAGAAACATCAGAGGAATTATTTTACCTAGCATTAAGGCTTTAACATTATAGCACCAAAAAAATATGGTATGGGCAATGAAATAATGAAGGATATCAGTGGAACAGATTAGAGAGACCAGGAAAACTTCCATAAGACTTTTAGATATGAAAGTAGTCAAGAAGGATAAACTTTTCAATAAATAGTGCAAGAAAATCATACATCCATAGACCCTCTCAAAAAAAAAAAAATCTCAAAAAATCACATTATACAAAAATTTACTCAAGACAGTTTGTAGACTTACAGGTAAAACATAAAACTATAAAACCTTTAGAAAAAAAAGGAAATCTGGGAGCTGGGGAGATAGCCCAATAGAATAAGCTCTTGCCTGGCAAGTGCAAGATCCTGAATTCAATCCCCAATACAGCAAAAATAAAAGATTAAAAAAATGAAAATCTGTTGAAACTTATGGCAAGATGAAGAGATTTAAACTTAACATCAGTAGCATGATACCTAAAAGGAAAATCAATAAATTAGACCTCATCAAAATTAAAACCTTTTGCTCTTTAATTATGGAAAAAGCCTGGAAATTCTTTGAACAATTAACAAAGTTACCCATATAACCCAGCAATTCCAGTCCTGTATGTAGATCCAAAAGAAATGAAATTACTTGTCCACCAAAATACATACATGAGTGCTTATAGATGCATTGTTTGTAATAACCAAAAGGTAAAAACAACCCAACCCACATGTCCAATGATGTATGAGTGAAATTTAGAAAATATAGTATATCATGAGATAAGACCTAGTCATAAAGATCAAATATAAATAATAGAAAAAAGATAGATTGTTTTGCAAAGGGGAAGGGGACCAAGAAATGGAGGAAGGGGAAGGCAGGGTAGGGAGTGGAGAAGGGGATTAAATCAAAGAATTAAAGGGCTGGCCAGATAGATCAGTGGATTAAAGTACTTACTTAGGGAGATCAGGGACTTGGGTTCGATCCCAGCATGCTGTGCCAGCCCCACCCTCAGGGCGCACTGAGACAGTAACTGAGACTGGGCATGGCGGCACATCCCTGTAATCCCAGCATGTGGGAGGCCAAAAACAAAAGGGCCACTACAAGTCTGACCTGTGTAATTAGACCCTGTACTACATACATTTTTAAATAAAACCTCACTGACTGTTACACTTAAGAAATGTGAATATCACAGAATATAAAATTCATCTCAGCAATTTAAATAAATTTTGAACTTCAGTTAATGAATGATATGCCTACTGAATAAAGTACGTAGAGATATTACATACTTTAGGGATATGCAAGTTACTTTAAAATGCATCACAAAATAAAATAGATTTGCACATCCAGGGAGCAAAATAAACAAATGGGTAAGTAATAAAGTACTTTTTTTCAATGCTGGAGATTACGCTCAAGGCCTCACACAGGTTGAGCAAGCACTGTGCTATTGAGCTACACTCGCATCCCTATAAAGTAATTTTAAATCAGCATATAGAATCTGAGCGGTGGAGTACTATTATTCAAGTAAAAGCCTTCCCATTTTTATGCATGTTTAAATCTGTTGTGATAAATTGAGGGGGAATCTTAGAAAGTATTCAATAAATGTTAGTTGAATCTTATAATGATGATGGCATGATACACTAAAACCCAGCAGCAATTTATTAATTTCTTTTTCCAGGCCAAGAAGGAAAGTCATTTTCATTTGGCACTGCCAAATCTCTAATAGTCAAGTGATTGC
The DNA here is from genome assembly GCA_004027165.1 of Ctenomys sociabilis. Classification (NCBI taxonomy): domain Eukaryota; kingdom Metazoa; phylum Chordata; class Mammalia; order Rodentia; family Ctenomyidae; genus Ctenomys; species Ctenomys sociabilis. The sequence goes on along the minus strand of PVKA01020501.1, from coordinate 24,867 downwards.
TCTTTGCTCCACCAGAACATAAGCATTGTTGCTGAAATTTCTCCAAAAATAAGACATCACAACAATTGTGAGGCAGGATCTAGGATAAAAGTGACCCCTACAGCTAGATAACTGTCACATTATTGTCACATGGACCCAGATATAATTTACCCTTCTCCTTTGAAAGGATGAAATCCTATTTCCTCAAATTATAGCACAGAATTACTTAATAAGCAGTCCTCACTAAACACAGAACAGTGCCTTCCTTGAAAAAATTCCAGCCTTATATCTTTCTCCAGTAATAGGCAGACCAACTCTTTGCTTCATCTATTAACTATAGTGAGCATTCTATAAGTCAGTAAATTCTATTCCCTATTTGGTATGAATCAAATATTTTGCAAAAGGAAAAACTAAATCTTCTTTCCAGAGAAATATACCTTTATCCTAGATCCCAGAAAAAAAATTTATAAATATATACATTCAAATTTATATACATACACACATAAGAAACTTATAGTCAAAGCATCTAGGGGAAAAAACTGAGACTTAGCAGAAAAAGAAATGCTAGCAGCAGACCTGTTAACACTTCAGAGAAAAGCTAATTACAAAACATAGAATATGAAACAAGTCTGTTTGTTCTGTTTAAGGAAATGAAAGTCAAACTTGAAACTATTTGCAGAAAATATAGATAATTTTGCCAAATCTGAAAAGGAATCAAATGTAATTTCTATTTATTTATCATTTATGTATTTTAGTACAGTGTCTCACTACACAGTTGAGACATGTGATAATAATGTGACAGTTATCTAGCTGTAGGGGTCACTTTTGTCCTAGAACCTGCCCCATAGTTCTTGTGATGTCTCGTTTTCACAGTGATCCTCCTGGCTTTAGCCTCCCAAGCCCTGGGATTACAGGCATGCACTACCACGACCAGCCTCAATCGCTGTCTCTGGGCCCAAGGACAGGGCTGAACCTTGGCCACTGCACTCTGCCTAAGCAGGCGCTTTAGTCCACTCTGCTGTCTGGCCAACCCCAAACGTAATTTCTATAAAATGATAGTAATTGAAATTAGAAACTCCATTGGGCAACACACACACAAAAGTTTTAATCAATAGAAAGATAAGTCAAACAATTACTTTAGAATACAAAGAGAAAAACAAAAAAATAAGGAAAACTAAGAGACATGGTGGCTATCATGGGAAAGTCTAATTTATGTTCATTTAGACTACTAAAAATAATTTATCCTGCTGGGTAATATAATTGTGTTCATAGAAATCCATAAAAATCTAAATTTCACTGATACTAATGAGTAAATTTAGAAACAGTGTTCCTGAATAGGAAATAAATAAAGCAATTGTATTTTTGTATTTCAACTTCCAAATCATAAAGAATTATAAAATATATCACATACAATGACATCAAATATATGAAACAATAAATCTGTCACATTATCCAAGATTATTATAAAGAAAATTACAAATCTTATGGAGGAACACTAAAGAAAGACCTAAATTGTAGAGTGTGGTGGTGCATACCTACAATATCAGCACTCAGGAGACTGAAACAGGAGGGTGGCCTCAAGTTTGAGGTCAGGATGGGCTACATAGTGAGTCTCTAACCAGCATGCACCAGATAGTGAGACCCTGTCTCAAACAAACAGACCTAAGTAAGTGCCAAGATGCACCATATTCATGACTTTGAAAACAAATATTGTAAAGGTTTCAATTATCCCAAGTTTTAATTCACAGATTAAATGAATGAGAACCCCACAAGTTATTGTGGAAATTAAATACATCTAAAGCCTTTACAGAAATGCAAAGGAATAAAGACTTCAAATAATCACTCTAATTTTGCAGAAAAGAAAAATACAGCCAACAAAGAGACATTCCCCAGATTATGAGAATTCCAATGAATAAGAAAGAACAAGAACAGGAAATGTACAGAAGTCATAATCAACCATATCTACAAAAAGGAAATATGAATCATACACACACACACACATATGTTCACTTCAATCATAAATGATAGTAAAATATCTTTCAAAACCAAAAGCCCTACAAAAACCAAGCAGGCAACTATGGAAAGCCACAAATATATATTGCTGCAAGGAATACAGGTTGCTTCAACCTTATTAGAAATGTGACCCTACTTAATGTTAGACACTAGAATCACTTGCTCAACTTTTATCCTAATCTCCTTCAAATGTACTCTAAATCTCAAAGAGAAAAAACTAAAAATTATATTCCCAAGATATCCCTACAGCACAGGTTCCAGAATGAATAAAAGTTGGACCTATTCAATGCCCTCAGTAAAAAAATTTGCTGAGTTAGGTAGAGAAAAGGGACTGGGCTAAAGGTCTTATTCTTGCTAGCAGGCCTTATAATAATGCCTTCTTATTTTAAAAATGTGTCAGAGCTAAAGTTTGGCTCTAGAATCAGTAGGTCTAACTAAGCTTCCTGATTCGGCTGAACTGGCTGCCTAAGTACACACAAGGCATTGTGGCTGTGGAGCCAGACTGTATTTCTGTTTCAAAACATAGTTTCCTCTTAAAGATAAAATAGTAGTTTGTTTGTGGCCCCACCTTTTGTTGTGGCTTTGGGAATCATTCCTAGAAATTCAGGCTAGCCTGTTACTTCTTTTTTTTTTTTTTTTGTAGCCAGCTGAACGAGCAAGCATGGAAAAGCTTATAAGGCTTTCAAGACTTAGCTGGAGATTGATGGTTAATTTGCCACCTTAAATTTAAAATGGTCAAAATTGAGAATGAAATTATTCCATGAACACTCTTGACTTAGTGAAATCATATCTCCTCAAAAATCTGAAATTTTTCATTATATTAAGCCATCATCTCTCTCTCTCTCTTCCTTCTCTCTTTCATCATCCTTCTCCTACCTCCTCTTCCTCTGTAGTTAACTGTCCTAAAAGAGTTTTAGTGGGATTCTTTATTTTGATATTCTGAATGGAACTTAATTATCTTTCATTGCAAAGTAATGCTAGTTAGCAAACAGTTGAGGGGTTGCAACATATGGCACCTTGTGAAGGGTTTTAGACGCATTGCCCCTTTTAAAGCTCATAGTCAATCTAAGTTGGGAATTAATATTGTTACAGTCCTCATTTTGCAGGACTCAATATGAAGATATTGAGTCACGGAGAGTTTAATCTACCCAGGATCACATAGGAAGTGTTAAATCTGGGACTTGAACCCTGGCATTCAAATACCATGCCACACTGCACATTTTTTCAAAATATACCTGCACATATAAAGTCACATTCTTCCTTCCAGTACTGTATTATTGCAAACAGTATTTGGTTTACATTCTTTGACTTTAAAATTCATGGCCTTTCCTGAGCACAACTCATTAGAGAGGAACTCTTAGCAGTTACCCACTATATGACTTCACCCCTCTGGTCCTAGCTGATTGAACAAAAATTGGACCCTTAACCTAAGCTGGGCCAACCATAGTTTCTCTTAGCAATCTAAATAGCCATAGCACAGAGCCACTAGGAATTGATTCACATTACAGACAAGACTCTAGAGTGATAATGGAGCTGCCAGAGTTCCAAGAGCTGCTTTGATAGGCTTTTCCTGTGTCTTGGCTAATGGGGCTCTCCTAGAATTCCATAGTTTTCTTTTTATTAATCTAACTAGAATCTAAACTAGCACACACTTATTTATTCATCAGAAAAAAAATTGGGGCATCTACTTTGTGCCACACACATAGTTGCAAACCTAGTGTATTGAAGTCAGTATCAAAACAAGGAATCTCAGAAATAACTGTAAAAAAATAATAGTAACCCTCTAGTGACCAGATGTGAGAAGTGGTACAACAGAAAAGTATGGTTGGTATGAAAGGCTATAGAAAAAGAATTACTTTGGTCATAAATAAGACTATGCATGGGCTCGACTCCTAACAGACTGTTAGTATATATTCCTTGTTCAAATTCTTCTAAATAATAGTCCTGGCATCATGCTTCAGAGTTGAGGCCAATGTAGTACCAAACTGGTATAATTGGCTGCTAATTTACATCCTGCCTTTAGTTTCTGATGACTGATTATTATTCCAAAAATATCACTTGCATTAATTCTGCCTATTTGTATCATACACCACAGAATTTGGACTCTTTTCATAAGCCAGCCTCAGGTCTCAGCACGGAGAGATGGAGGCAAGCAGGGAGCCAAGGCAAATTGCTTCAAAAGCATCACAACTTGGCAGAGTGCTGGTGGTGGTAGATGGCCATCAAAGAGGCCAATACACAACTCGCTATTTCCATTTGTTAAGGAATCCAGAAGTTCAAGCTGCACAGATGAGTTTTAGTGGATAGGAAGGAAAGAGAACTCAGTAACCTCCTCAGTCATCAGCTCTGGAAAGAGTGCTGTGATAATTCAGAGCAAACTTCTACAAAGATAGCACCTCAGGGAAAAAGTTGGGAAGGAAATGGTGACAAAGATTCTCTTCTTGACCAAATTGTAGTCACTTTTCTGGACCCTCTGGAACAATCTCTGTACTCCCTTGCAAAATTCAGTTTTAGAAAAAATTCCTGCTATCAGTTTAGTAAGAACCCCTTACCCCTGATACCTGACAAGGTCACCCTAGATACCTGACAAGGTTCCTTATCCTCTTCCATACCCCAAGTGCTCCCTTTGACCTATTTTTAGCAAGAATCTGTCCGAATCTTCCTTTACCTTAACATCCAGGATGTTTCCCTTAGTAATTCCCATCCAATAATCTACACCCTGTTCCTTGACTACAAATTCTCATTTGTTCATACCATACTCATTCTATCCTCGACTACAAAAATCCTACTGCAGCTGTCCTTCTGTTTATCATGATGCATCAGAATAAAATCTTCCTTACTATGCTTCAATAAGTACTGTATCACTGAATAATGTTTTTCTTTTCATCTATGGCATGCCGTGCCAGCCCTCTCCCCAGGGCACACTGAGAGAGTGATTGAGACTGAGCATGGTGGTGCACATCTGTAACCTCAGCACTTGGGGGGCTGGAAATAGGAGGATTACTACAAGTCTAATCTGTGTAGTGAGACCCTGTAGACCCTGTACTAAACACATTTTTAAAAAGAATAATATTTTACTTTAGCAAGAAAAATTTTCAAACTATCGTGTAACACAACAGTAGCCCCAACCCTGTTTATGCAATGACCTAAAGTCCTTTCTTCCAGGTTATTAGGGAGAGTGAGATGGACATGTTTGGTTTTGACTATTTTGATAGGTAGGGAACCTATCAAAAGCTGGACAGTAGGAGAGATAAAGGAAGATATGCCACATGTCAGATAATTAGAGGCTAATTATGTACACTTGTGCTTTCCTAGGTAAATGAAGTGAGCTATCACAAACATGTCCACATTACATTCAGACTTAGTATGACAAGAACTTAGGCAAAGGGCAAGTTGTTCTTCCCAATGTCAGAAATGATTTCAAAGTCTGTCAGGCTCCTATACAAAGCTCATCTGTGTTGGTCCCACAAACCTATCCTATTCCCTATGGCTACCGCCATTTATTCACATAAGTGGCATTGTCAATTATAGAAATCACGCTGGTCTGACCTGCAGCCCTCAGGACTCATGCATTCCTCCCACACGCATTGCATTTCCCTGGAGGACAGTCGTGAAGTTTGGGTCTGTTGGGTGACAGGTGTGGACAACAACAATAAATGAGCTGAAGAAGTCTATCTGTTCTAGAGTTTGGGAACCACAACACAGGGAAAAGGTACTCCATAATAATCACTGGTAATAACATGATACCAAATGCCTCATTCTGCCTCTCTGTTTTTTTATTTTATTTTTAAAAGAATTTATAATATCTTCACTATGTGCCTGGGACACAGCAACTCTAGGAAATGGGTACAAGTTTATTTTAGAGATAAGCAAACTGGGAGACACTAAAGATCTAAATAACTTGTCCAAAGTCACATAGCCAGTGAGTGATAGAACTTACATTTGAATCAGGCAGCCTGGCTTCAGAATCTATTTTTTAGTAATTGGGTCCCCAGTTTCACCATTTATCAGACCTGTATGACATTTGGTAGGCAAATTAATCCCTATAAACATCAGAATATTTATTTCTCAAAGATACAAAGTAAGACAATGATCCTGAGAAACATCAGGAGATTTTTGAAACTAGCTTTTAAGTGGTAGGATTCTCACCCCAACTAACTATATATGCTGATGCCTGTGAACCAAGCAACTGCACTGAATTTAACAAAGTGTAATAGAAAGGTCACACTCCAAATGCCTGCCATTATGGTCTTTTAAATATGTACTTCTTGCCATGACATACCAACTATTACTATACTGCCCTTTTTTAAAGAGTAGTAAATAAAAACTAAGACAAAAAAAATGTCACAAGACAGTCATGCTACAATGCTACTATGCTGTATATGGATGGATTTCTAAATATCTATATAAATATATGTAAGTGTTCATTCCTTTTTTTAAATTTTTTTTCTTCATATTCCATACAGACTTAGAGTTTAGTATCTCAATACTTGATGGAAAATACATGTTCCATGTTATGCCTATGCTGTCTGATATTTAGACTAATAGTGTGGGTAAACTGAATTGTATATGCTGCTTGGTAATAATAAACTTCTCTTCTGGAAGATTAACAACCTAAGTTTGCAGATTAAAAATTGGAGAAAAAGGAAGGCTACAAGGTCAGCTAACATTTTGGCCCTAGCCTCTCAAGGTCAGTGAAGACTCAGGACATAGGAGAACCTGTACTATAACATCATGTAACTCAGTAGTGCCCCAAATTTTCTGATCAAGGAGATTATGCGGCCACAGAGGAATGCAATCGATGATGTATGGTGTGCCTAAGGAGAGTCATATGGAGAGAAAACTTTGTCTCAGGCTTCCACAGAGAGACAAAATTGGTCAAGCAATGGCTGTGACTCATCCACAAGGCAGACACTGACAAGGGATCTACAAAGTGTGGTACAGGGTTACAGGATAAACCCTGAAGGTACCTGACTGACCTTATCTGATACAAAAGTTACATTTTTTGATATATAGGTCTTTCTTTAACTCAGTCTTAACCATCCAGCAGAAAAGTATAAAAACAGAGGTACATAAAGTAAAGTTATATTAATATAATGAGCTATGAATGGCTCAAGGCAACAACTTCTGTGGATAACCCACTTCTATTGTAGACTGCTGATCTATGTTCAATTGTTTTACTTTCAAAAAAGTGTGTGTGTATATATATGTATATATTATTTAGCCATCCATGTTTTGAAAATCTGTAACATATGTATCATTGTATGTTACTCTGTTATGTCATTTGTTCTCTTTGTTTTTGCTTCTATTTTTCACTCTTCAAGTTAAAATACAAATAAATAAATAAATAAATAAATAAATAAATAAATAAATGTACAAAGATAAAATGTTTAGGAGTGTAGTAAAAATTCCTTTTTAAACGTAGCATAAAATCAGCTTTGGTATTCTCATTTAATTCTGAATTCTATGTAAAACTATAAAAGGCTATCAGGCATGGAGACAGGCTGGTCTTGATATTTGTTTAAATTATGGACATTTTTATATAAGTTTCTGTGAGAATGTTATTTTTGAAACTTTGTGTGAGGGAAACAAATACCTCATTTTTGGGTGGGATAATTCCGGGGTGTGTCTGAGTCAGAGAGAAGTGATGAACCTCAAAGGAGGAATGTGCTATTGCTTTCTGATTCAGCGGCTTTGTATAGAAACAACAAACATCTAGCATTTTAATGGGCCTATATTATCTTCACACACAGGATTTGAAATTACCACAGGGAAACTATTTCAAAAGCATCATATCATAACTGATTGGCAGCAGAGCAATATTAAAAACTCAACCGTCTTCTAATAAGTCAAAATATAAAAGAAACTGGCTAAAAAAATAAAACAAAATGAGTATTATTTTGGAAAATATAATTAGCTTCATTAAAATTTATTAATTATTAGTAAGGAATGAGTCTAATATTTTGCAATGAATTAATAACTTTTAAACTTTTTCTGTGTTAATTTCAAATGTGATTAATATTGATAGATACAGCCCACTTCAACAAAAGCGGGGAGAGGAATTTTTAAAATGTAAAGTGGCCCTGGGGTGGGCAAGATAGCTCTGTGGTCTAAAGTCTAAAGCGCCTGCTTAGGCAAGCTTAGGCAAGCACAGGGACTGCGGCTGGATCCCCCAACACACACACACTACGTGCCAAACCAGCCCCACCCCCAGGGTTGCCCTGAGATGGTGTCTTAAGACTACTGTCTTAGAAATGCCAAGTGAAGTGGAATTTAAATATTTTTTATTGAAAGAATTGCATCTGGAATTGCATCTTTTCTGGTTTCTAATGGTTATGACCATGAAGTTTTTGCTTTTCCTGGACAAGTCACCAAACTGCCATGGGAGTCGCACAATAGGCTCTGTGATGGCGTAGAGCCCGATTCCCCCATCCTACTCTCATCTCAGTTACTTCCTTGTCACTGGGATGCAATACCCAACACCCACAATTTAAAGGAGGAAAAGTGTATTTTAACTCATAACTTGTCAAGTTTTAGTCCACAGTTGCCTGGCTTCCCGGCAGGGCAGTATAGCAGAGGGACATCATAAAGGAGGACTGCTCATGGCGCAGCAGACAAAGCTGACAGAGATCAAGGGGGTAGGGGAGGGACTCTTCTAGGCCACTCCCCCAGTGACCACCTCCTCTAGTAACCTTCACCTCCCAATGTCACATTTAGTGTCACTGGACTGATCACACCCCCGTGAGCCAATTACTTCCCAAAAGCCCCTCTGAGAGCACATGAGAGTTTGGGGCGATATCTATATATAAATCATAACAGCATTACTTTTTTTAATTTTAGTACAGAGTCTACAGGGTCTCACTAGGTAGATCAGACTCATAGTGATTTTCCAGTTCAGCCCCCAAGTGCTGGGATTAAGGCACAGCACCACCACGCCCAGTCTCAATGGCTGTCTCAGGGCACCCTGGGGAGTGGGGGCAGGATTGACAGAGCAGGCTGGGATCAAACCCAGCTGCCATGTTCTAAGCAGGCACTTTAATCCCCTCAGCTATTTGGCCAGTCCAGCATTACATAATTAAGCAAAAAAGTTTTTCGGATGTTCCTTGGAGATCAGCGAAACTCCGGAAATTCTACTATACACCTAATAACATAAAGTAATGATGTTCTTTCTTTCCTCTTCAGTAAAAGTACAGGTGCATTTTCTAAGTCATTGTCACTGCAGCCTCCCAAAGAGGGCTCAAAGCTCACCAACCTCAAATATTATTAGAACTCAAACAATTTCCAAACTCAAAGAAAAGTCATTTTTTAATCACCTCTGGGATGTTCCGTTTCAGGAAGGATATTTAGAGCTAAGCAAGAATAGGCCCAAATATACCTCTAAGATATTGAGCTATCTACTTTTGTTAACTGTTGGTGATAGAATTGTTGTTGCTTTGTCAAATCCTGCTGCAGTCTGACCCTTCTCAGCAGGAACTCTGTGGTTAATAATGCCCTTAATTGCTTTTCTTCCTGCCCTCACAGCTGGTAAGAAGTGATATATATCACAAAGAAACAGTAAACTCAGTTTTAAGGACAGAAAGGAAGTAAGGATATCGCTGTTGCCTCTCTTTCTGCACATTGAGGGACAATGGAGCCCCCTCTGTTAAGGACAAGAGCTCAGGAGCTAAGAGATCTCTGTCCCAGCTGTGATTGTTGCTTCAGCCCATAGCTGACAGGGAGGCCTTTCTAGAGCCCCAGGCTTTCATCCAAGCTGGGGCATACAAGTTAATGAATCACTGAACTATGTTTCCTTCCTCACTTCATTCACCAATGATTAGTTGATATAAGAGCTCAGGAATTAAACATACCCTTTAGGTCACAGAGAAGCATGGATCTTTCTGGTGTTCAGTGGGAGCTAAAACTAAGCAAAAGGTGTCCTGACTCTGTGCCATTGTAGAAAGCAAATGAGGAAGCCCTGGGGAAGGTGCGCAGTGCACTGAGCTGTGAACACAACTTTCATTTAGAAACTGCTTTTTATATCACTTAAGAAAGTTCAGTCACTTTCCCCAAAAAAAAAAAAAAAAGGTTGAATTTATGTAATTAGGTTCTCCAAAATTAGTGAAATTTTTTTATAACCTTATTTTTCTGCTTTTAGTACTGACTCCTTAGGAAAACTGGTGTGAGTAGAAAAGGGAGAGTAACTAGAGCAGTCTCAAGCAGCAGATTGCCTTGAGTGGGAAAAAGGCAAGGGATCAAATTCTTAAGGCACCCTTGCAAAAAGAACACCTACACTATGCAAAGGACTTAATGATTGTAAAATGTAACAATGGTGTAATAAATATCACTTGACCCTCTGGCTCTGGTGTACTCTTTGATGTAGAGTTTAAGACTTCAAAAGGGAAATTGACAAAAGTTACAATTATATCCTGGAGATTTAACTTAAAAATCCTGTATTAGGTAATTTAAAGCAATGTTATATATACACAATAGAGTACAATTCAGCCTTTTAAAAAGAAATTCTATCTGGGTATGGTGGCACACAGCTATAATCTGGAAAGCAGAACCAAGACGATCCCAACTTGGATACCAGCTGGGGCAATTTGCCAAAAGCTCCTGTCTTAAAAGAAAAATGCAAAGGAAATGGGGGTGAGGGGAGTAACTCAACATTTCCTGGGTTCATTTCCCAGGAAACTGTTATTTGTGACAACACAGATGAACCTGAAGAGCATTATTTCTATTGTATGATCTCACTTATATGTGAAATCTAAAACAAGTACCAACTAGAATGCTGCTCACCAGGAGCTGGGGGATTGGCAAAGGGAAAAGGAGGGGATGAGGAGTTGTTGGGCAAAGATTTGCTGTTGCTTGGGGGTAAATATTTGATTTTTACAACTATTTTTTGGTAGAGAAGAAGAATAAGCTTTGAGACCAACTGCCCAGAAGGATGGCTACAGTCAATAGCACAGTACTGTATATTTCAAAACAGCTAAGAGTATAAATTTCCAATGTCCCATTGTTCCACCACAAAAACTGATATGTAATTGAGATGATGGACTTGTTAATTAGGTTGATTTAATCATTCTGATACAGAGAGAAAAACTGATCTCGGGTGAGTGACCTCCAAATGATATAGAGAACCTCCAAATGACATAGGGAAAAATGATCTCCTGACTTGACCTGTATGAGTTTGTGTTCTCTAAAAATCAAAGAATGGATTTTAGGAACAAACGGAGGGTATGAGCAGAATATATTTATTGAGGGAAAGAAAGTTCCTGTCCAATAGATGGACAGGAGGGGAGCCTGAGCAGGCAAAAATTTCCTGAGAAGCTGTCTCTTCCAGGGACTTTTATAGTGTAAAACCATGTGGGGCTAAGGTGGAAAAAATGAGAACTCACTTAGGTGGATGTAGGGAAGGACAAGACTACAGTCAACCAATGGGATTACAAGCACCATTGCTCAGGTAAAATTGATAGAGTCCAGGACCAAATGGGGAAGCAAGTCACATAGCAAGTGGGCGTAAATGTAGAACAGGTCAGATTAACGATTCTTCGGTCTCCCTCAGGGTGATGATCAATCTCAGATGCCAACCTTTAGGAAGCTCAGTATTTGTTTGATCTTTAGTCTTTACGGTGAGAGCATCCATGACTCCCACAGTTGTAAAGTATCTTGTCTTCTGTGGTATCTCCTTCAAGGGCCTGGCCCTGTCTGGCTGCCTATAATATTTCTATCTAACTCGGCTGCCTCCAACAATTCCACATTGCTTACATACATAAAAACACTGCAGTGGGGCTGCGAAGATACTTCAGCAGTCTAAGCATCTATCTGGCAAGCACAAAGTCTCAGGTTCAATCCTCGGTACCACATGCCATGCCACCCATGGAAACCAGACATGGGTGCATGCCTGTAATCCTGAGGAGGCTGAGACATGAAGGTAACTATGAGTCCAAGCTGCATAGCGAGACCCTGTATCAAATAAATGAATACATAAAAGATTAAAATAAATATATACCATATTGCACTCTGTAAATGTAAGTTGTGACTTATCAGTTAAAAATACTAATAAAAATAAATAAGACAAGTTTTTAAAATGCTCCATTTAATATTTCAGTTTTCCCCAAGTCTTTCTTCCCAGCCAACTATTTCAAGAGCATTTTCCTATGATTCAGTGTCTTCCTCAATAATTGTGAAATCAATTCAACTGACCTTCAGTTTCTACCACTAAATTTGTGTATCCTAATTCACCTCAGGTTCTATTGAACAAAGATTATCTCAGTTAATAGCCTTCATCCCTCTGAAGATAGTCACTTAACAATTTGATCACCTGTAAAAATATTTTGGTTAAAATAAGAAGCCATGTGAAACCAACCCAGTTTCTGGGGTGTGTGGTCAGTGAGAAGTGAAGGCAGAGCATGGAGATGGGGGTGGGGAGAGTCCTCCCCAGAAGATGGCCCAATAATTTAAACCTTGTATTTATTGCCAAGTTGTTTTAGGATTTTTGCAAAGACTACTCTCTTTAGGAAAATTGAAGAAACAATACATTTGATATCTACAACCATGTGTATACTTACCTGAGAACAACATCCTATAATGGTTCAAAATTTCATTTTATTACTGGAGAAATAGCTCAATGGCCTAAGTGCCTGCATGGCAAGGCAAGGACCTGGGTTCAGTCCCCAGTACCACATGCTCCAGACACACCATGCCAGCTCCAGACACACCCTGCTGACCCCACAGGCCCTGCGGATGCATGCCTGTGATCCCAGAGCTAGGGAGGCTAAGACAGGAAGCTCCCTATGAGTCTGAGCTACACAGTGAGACCCTGTACCAAATAAAAAATAAAAAGACTTTTTAAATGCTTTTTAAGGCTTTTATTAATTGAATAGGAATTTTAAAATGTGTAAAATTAAAGCAACTTGTTTCAAAATGTTCAAGAATTTGCATCTTTATCTCAAAATCACTTGTCAAGAAAGCAAGAGGTAAATTTAGATGAATAGCAAAGCAATTATTCTTTTCCTGCATTTTGAGAATATTAACACAATTGAAGATGTGATAGGCACTAATGTGGAGAGCTGCGTGTTGCCGCGCCCAACGTGGGGCTGGCTTCCGCCTTCCACCCTTTCGGGGATGAGTGCTCTCCTCGCTGTTCATTGCCATATATGGTTAAGACAAAAGGCACTAGTGTGCTTCCCGCATAGATGGACCTATCATCAAAGGCCAAGTGTCAAACTGGGATTGGGTCCCTGGGGGTATTTAGGAGACAGCTCGCTTGTGCTCGGGAGAGAAGAAGCAAGATTGTTCAAGGGTCCTGAATAAACTGCCGATGGAAGAGCTGGTTGCTGCATCATCCTTGCTGGGGAGGTAGCGAGCGACACACTAAAATGAAAATAAACTTAAAATAATATCTTATAGACTTGGTTCTGTTCGTAAGCCAATAAAATTTTCCTTTTTTTTTTTTTTTTTTTTGCAGAACCAGGGATTGAACTCAGACCCTTGCACTCACCAGAAAAGCGCTTATTCTATTCAGCCATCTCCTCAGCCCCAAAACTTTCAATAAAAAATAAAAGGGTACCTTTATAAAAACTTTATCTAATTAGAAATTAGCATATTATTGAATAACTCTTTGGTTCAAGCCAAAGTAAATAAATATTTTAAGCTGATAGTGAAGATTACTCTTCTCTTGTTGCTGGGACAAATACCCAACACCCAAAATGAAGAAAGGAAAGGTTTATTTAGCTCACAGTTAGTGGAGATTTCAGTCCATATTCAACTGGCTCCAAGGCAGAGTGGCGCAAGGCATAGAGCAAATTTTCATGGAGGCAGTAAACAGCAAGAGCACAAGGGAGAGGTACCAGCAGCTCAAGCAGCCAGCTTCTCTTCCCACCTTACACTGTAATGCAAATTACCTGCCCCAGGGCAGGTGCAGCATGCACACCCACAATAGTAAACCACAAACTCCAGAATCCCGCCCCTGTCTGCATGAGGCTTGGGAGGGGACACCTAGACAGAAACCATAACACTATGAATCCAAACTTTGTGATATATAAAATTATGTTGTTTATCTATGAATTGGGCTAATATTAACAGATACATATCTGAAGAAATTTGATAACTTTCAATATATTTACCAGAAAATAAATATCAAAAATAGATGAGCTAAGGATTCAACTCAGAAAGTTGAGAATTATAGTGTAAGCCTAAAGAGATAAGAAGAAAGAAAAAAATAAACTCAAAAGGAAAAATAGATCTCTTTTAGAAAAACTTAGAAGGATTCTCACTGGCCCGGCTGCTGGCCCCAGCTCTGCCCTGCATAATGAAGTGGCTCATCAGGTGAATGGGAATGCCGCACAGTTAAAAGAAGAGGAAGAACCAATGGACGCCTCCAGTGTAGCTCACACAGAACACTGCAAGACACTGAGAGGCAGGCCTCCCACAGAAGGTGGCAGAACGGCTTGATGAAATATTTCAGACAGCGCTGGTAGCTTATGTCAACCTAGTTGAAAGAACAATTGATGCTCTCAGGGAGTTTAATGAAGAAGGAGCTGTCTGTGCTGCAGCAGTTCAACAAAAGTGATTATCACAAGTTCAGAACAAAAGTGCATTTCTGTGTGGAGTTATGAAGACCTTCAGGCAAAGAGAGAAACAGGGTAGCAAAGTGCAGGAGTCCACAGAGGGAAATGATGAGACAAAGATGGAGGCTTTACTTGAAAGGACTGGTTATGCTGTGGACGTAACAAAAGGACAAAGGAAATATGGCGGTCCTTCACCAGGCAGCACCAGATGTGCAGCCCAGAACTGGAACAGAAGTGTTTGTAGGTAAAATATCAAGGGATCTATGAGGATGAGTTGGTTCCCCTTTTTGAAAAGGATGGTCCCACTTGAGATCTGCATCTCATGATGGATACACTGTCTGGTCAGAACTGAGGGTGTACATTTATCACCTTCTCTGGAAAGGAAGCTGCACAGGAAGCTGTTAAACTGTCCTTTTGCTTTCTGTCTCTTTTTCTGTTTAATAGTCTATCCTTTGGTAGTTTCTTTCCATAGGACCTTTTACTACGTTATGATTATTTTAGAACAGTAGTGATGAAAATTTTCTGTAAGTTGTTTTCACTCCTACTGTATGATAGTAAGATTATCTCAGTGCACAAAATAGCAGTGCCATCTTTGTTACATGTTTGCCAGACATCTCCAGGCTCGGTCTGGTCCCAGCCCTTGTAGAACAGGGAGCCTCCATCATCACTTTCAAGCCTTTTGGTCTCTCTAGTGGACTCTGAACTAGCTTCCCTCCTACCTTGGATGAATTTTTATTATGATTCAGGAAAGTTTTCCTAACTTGCTTATTTGATACTAAAAAAACGTCCAAAGCTTTATTTGTTTATTTTTTGGCAGAGTATGGATGACTGCTTTAAAATTATTATATGTTTTTGTAAGCTAATGAGTGTGTGAAATTAAAATCTAAGCTCAAATTTATTATCAAGGAAACTACTACTATAGGAATTTAGAAAACAACATTTTTTATTCTTTCTATACAATTCTGAAAATAATAACATCAGTAGTAGTAGTAGTAGTAGTAGTAGTGATTTCTTTTTTTTTTTTTTTTAAACTCAGCTATATTTATTACCTTTTAGCAGAATGTGACCTGGGCCTTGTTCAGAATGGTTTTTGAGATAGCTCTGCAGTATCCCTAGGAAGTTGTTCTCCTTTGAAACAGTATTTTTCTTTGGAAAACAAGCCTGTGCAACTTCTGCCATCAAATTTTCAGTATAACATACTTCTAGAAGCTGAGGCCATGTGGACTTGAAACTACTGGGGGAAGTTTTAAAAAGATCCTATGAGAAAACTCAAGCTATCTCAACAAATATTCCTCTAAACATCTGGGCATCTCAACACTTAAAAAACACAAGATTTGGTCTACTAAGGAATCTGGCTCAGTAACTAAGCACTTCAGTCCTCAAAGTTAACAGTAAAGTTACATCTTACCACAAACATCTCAACCTGTTAAAATAAACCAAGGTGAAACCAGAGAAAGCACTGTTAGCTCTGCTTTAATGCCCAAAATATTACTTAAAAGTAGAAAGAAATCTTATCTTCCCCTTAAAAGCAGTTATCATACCATACAGATTTAACAACAAAAATCCTTGGAAATATATATGATCAGAGGGAATGAAGGTTAAAGCACGGAGCACGCATTAGTGGTGCTTCGGACCGAGCTCAGTCGACCTCTTCCGTGCACGACGCATCGTCATCTCCTTCCAGGGGTGGCATCTCCTCGTCGACAGCAGCAGTGGTGTCGTCGGTGGTGGGGTCATCCTCATTGATACCTAGACCCAGCTTGAGCAGCCTGTAAATCCTGTTCATGTGTGTCTTCAGGTCTTCCAGGCTGAAGCCAGAGGACAGCAGTGTGGTTCCGCGCAGCAAGATGACCAGATCCTGCATAGACGTCGTTCTTATTGACCTCAGTCTTTTGCTTCAAGATCGCAAAAATGGAGTGGTCAGGGTTTATCTCCTGGTGCTTCTTTGCTGCCATGTAACCCACCATGGAGCTGTCCCTTAGGGCTTGGGCTTTCAAGATTCTTTCCATGTTTGCCGTCCAGCCACAGCATGCGGACCTCACTAATCGGTTTGACACGACCACCTTTTCGAACTTTTTCTCCAAGATGGCTTTCATGATCTTGCACAGGTTTTCAAACTGTCTTTTTCTCTTTCTGGTTTTTTTTTTTTTTTCCTCCACTTCATCTTCTGGAAGTTCCAAGCCCTCTTTGGTAACTGACACTACAGTTTTCCCCTCAAATTCCTTCAGCTGCCGGACACAGTATTCATCAGTGGGCTCGATCATGTAGATCACTTCTAAGCCATGCTTCTGGAGCTGTTCCACAAAGGCTGAGTTAGCTACCTGGTCCTTGGATTCACCTGGGATGTTGTAGATGTGCTTCAGGCTCTCCTTCATCCTGGTGCAATAGTCCTTGAGAGAAACCATCGCATCCCCAGAAGCAGATGTGTAGTCGTGTAGCAATTCTGAAAGCTTCTTCCAATTCTGAGAGTCTTCATGTATCCCAAGATTTATGTTCTTAGAGAACTGATCATAGAACTTCTTGTAGTTCTCCTTATCCTCTGCCAGCTCAGTGAACAATTCTAAGGACTTCTTTACCAAATTCTTTCCGATGACTTTCAAAATTTTGCTCTGTAGTAACATTTCCCAAGAAATGTTTAGAGGGAGATCCTCAGAGTCCACCACCCCTCTGATGAAATTCAGGTACTCGGGGATCAACTCCTCAGTTATCCATGATGAAAACTCTGCAGATCTACAACTTGACGTTGTTCCTCTTTCTGTTTTCAAATATATCAAAAGAAGCTCATCATGAGACAAAAAGGAGAGCCTGAAATCCTACTGTCCTTCAATGGAAAAATGCCTCACTGCCAAGTGATCCTCCCAGTCATTGGTCAAACTCTTATAGAACTCCCTATACTCTCCATTAGCAATATTGTCAGGGTTTCTGGTCCAGATGGGCTTCATTTTGTTTAGTTCTTCTTGCCCAATACACTTCTCCTTAATTTTCTTCTTTTTTTTCCTGTTACCATCCTTTTTCCTCTTCTTCATCAAAAGCAACATTTTCTATTTCGGGCTTGTCATCAGACTTATTTTCTTCATCTTCCTCTTTATCCTCCCTTTCTTCAGCCTCATCATCGCTCACTTCTTTATCTCATTCCTTCTCCACAAACAGTAATGGGATGACCAATGAACTGTGAATGCTTCTTCACATTCTCTTTTATTCTTCTTTCTTCCGAGTACTCAGTTTGGTCTTCTTTCAGATGTAAGGCAACCTTTGTTCCTCAGCCCATAGGTTCACCTGCATCTGTCCTCACAGTGAAGGACTCTCCTGCTGAGGACTCTCAGGCTTACTGTTCATCATCGTTATGCTTGGTGATCACAGTTGCTTTCTCAGCAACCAGGTAGGCAGAATAGAAACCCACACCAAATTGGCTAATCATGGAGATGTCAGTGCCTGCCTGCAAAGCTTCCTGCCTGCAAAATAGCCTTGATCCTTGCTTGGCTATTTTGCTCAGGTGATGGCACATGCCTGTAATCCCACCACTCAGGAGGCTGAAGCACAGGGATCAGTACAGAGTTCAAGGGCAGCCTGAACTACAAGACCCTGTCTCAAGTTGCTTCAGTGCCTAGAAGCAGTGCTAAGGTTATTAATTATTAAGGTTAATTAAGCCTTGGTCATTCTAATTCCAGTATCCATGATGGTGAGGGTGTGATCTTGCTTATTCAGAATGAGGTTAATGTGAAGCCCCTTGCCAGAGCCAATCTTACTGGGATTTGTCAGGCTTTTATACCTAATTTTGTCCAAAGCATCAGACAAATTGGAAGTCAACTCTTTCAGGAAGATCTCTTTGTTTGCATAAAAGGTGTTGATCAGGGACATCAACTGTGTGATTCCACCTGGAATGTAAAGGTCTCCACCTCCTCCTCCATGGGCTGGTCCTGGGTCTGGGTCTCCTCCGGCATCTTGGCTGAGTGCTGCAACAACACACACAGCAACTGCTTCTAGGCACTGAAGCAACTTGATACAGGGTCTTGTAGTTCAGGCTGCCCTTGAACTCTGTGCTGATCCCTGTGCTTCAGCCTCCTGAGTGGTGGGATTACAGGCATGTGCCATCTACCAGGCAAAAGTATTATTTTAATCCCATTTTAAACCTCACATATTTAGAGTTGTGTTTTGTAGACAGTGAAATTCTTATAAATTTCCCTCACATTTTGATTAAGTACAGCTGCTACTCTATATATTGTTTTGATATATGACATATTATATATTGCTTATCTATATTGAATTCATCCTTAAGAATGCTGAAGGATCAGTCTTAGGTATTTTGAAATTCTTTTAAGAATTTTCAGATAAAGTTGAAGTGAGGTATTCATGAAATTAGATATTTGAAAAAATAAAGTGATTACCCTTGAGTTCTTTTTATGTGAAGCAACAGAGGTTAATAAAACCAAACTAAAACAAGAGACAACAATGAAGTTTAAAATAAAATTTAAATAAGGTACAAGCAACCTGGTTCCCAGTATCATCAGACCAACAACCAACAAAACTGGGGTCCCCAACCCATCACTCAGCAGCCGCTTCAGCAAGGTGGTGACTATTCTGGTAACTATGGTTACAATAATGATGACCAGGAATTTTATCAGGATACTTATGCAGAACCTTGGAAATAGACAAGTAAGGGCTTGAAAATGATACTGTCAAAATATAATTGGCTCTATATCTATATTCTTCAAAAAATGGCTTAACTGTTTCATCTTTGAGCAGCAATTTTCTGCCATTTGTATTGGGCTAAAGAATCACTATTGTGTATATACTCAAGTCTTTATTTTTCTTCTTTTCATAAATGCTCTTGGACGTTATTGGGCTTACACAGTTCCCTTATTTTGGGGGTTACAATGCTTTTATCATTTCAGGCTTCATTTTAGTTTCAGAACAAGTTGTTAAATCATGGTTTTGCAGAATCTTTGGTTTGGACAGTCTTTTTTTGGATTTGGAATAATTACACACAAGTATGAAGTATACTATAAATAAAAATACAAGCTAGTGCTTGGTCTTAGTAGTTTTAAGAAATTAAAGCAAACAAATTTAAGTTTTCTTATATTAAAGTTACATTTCTTGTTATATAGGTCTCACTTTATCTTGGTCTTAACCATCCAGCAGAAAAGTATAAAAACAAGTTATATAAAGTAAAGACATATTAATATGCTGAGCTGCTAAAGGCTCAAGTCAACAACTTCTGCGGATAACCCACTACTGTTGTGTACTGCTAGACTGTGTTGGATTGTTTTGCTGAATTCATGCACCTATACTATTTAGATGCCAATGGAATATCCATCTCTGACAGGACTAAACAAAAAGAGGAGCTACAAAGGAAGGACCATTTTGTATTTGTATATACAGAATAGTCAGGATAGACATACAGTTACACTCACTTAATTCAGTGAGTAGAAAGATTTGTATTAATAGTGTTTGGACAGGATATCCTGTCTGCATATCATACAATGGATAATCACTAAGAAGATAACAATGTACAATGTATTAATTATTGAAACTTCCCAATTAATCAGTTTTGAAACTGTCTCATTGCTATTTGTTTCTCAATAAAATAAAATAAAAAAGTTTTGCAGGGAAAAAAAGTATGCTTCTTGTAATGAAAATAACCTATGACTATATGTTTTGCATTCCTATAAGCAGGTTAACTGTGTTTTTAAATTGTTATAACTTCACAACCTTTTTGAAATCTGCCCTACAAATTTGTTTGGCTTAAATGTCAAAGCCATGACAATTTATTCTTTGATGTGATTGTATTTCCAATATCTTGTACCTGTAAAATTTCAATAAAACTCAAAAATCTATTCAAAACAACAAAAAAAAAACTTGGAAGAAGATTATCAAGCAAAAAATTACTTGTTGAAAGATTAATAAGGTAAAATTTTGCAATACTGGCCAAGAGAAAAAGATAAAAATTAAAATTAAAAATTCAGAACCACAAAATACAAAAAGAAATAAAAAATACAGAAAAATATGGATTTTTGTTTAAACAAAATTATTAGCAGTTGTACATTAACAAATTTAAATCCCAGATAAAGTACCAAGAAAAATGTAAACTGCCAAGTTTGGTGCAGAGGAAATATGGCAAAGAATTTAAATATAAAAATGAGTAAAAAAAATCAAATCTAACAACTTGCAACCTCAGAAGCCTTTTGCCTTTTACAGAATGTAATATATTTCAAATAATAACATATGCACCCTTTTAAATTTGGCTTCTTTTATTTAAGTAATACACATCAGTTTTTTCCACATATTTCTGGCTTGATAATATATTTCTTTTTAGTTTTGAATAATATTCCACTGTCTTCATAGATCATAGTTTATACATTGACCTAATGAAGGACATTTTGGTTGCACAATTATAAATGAAGTTGTGATATCCTTATGCAGATTTTTTTGTGTAGACTGTTTTTAACTTCTTTCAATAAATTCCAAGAAGCATGACTCCTAGGTGGTATGGTAGAGAATGTTCAGTTTTTTTAAAAAATGCTATATCATCATCCAAAGTGGCTGTATCATTTCGAATTCCATCAGCAAATAATGAAGGTTTCTGTGACTCAACATCCTTGTCAGCATTTCTTATTATCAAAACATAGGTTTTTAGGACACAGAAATCACTATTAAAAGAAAAACTAATAACACATACTTCATAAAAATTTAGAAAATCTGCTCATCAAAAGACATTCTACTTCAGCCAGCTCCAGGCCTGGTGGGGGGGGGGGTCACCAGGGGCCCTCTGGATCCTCACTCCATCCAAAACGCAGGTCTGGAGTGGGGGGGGGACCACCTGAGGCCCTACAGATACTCATTCCAGCCTGCATGCATGCCCAAGGTGTTTGTGGAACTTCTTCCATCAGACAGGCCTGGTGGGGAACCCTGGGGCAGAAATCCTTGCATACAGGCTAGAGGCAAGACCCACCCAGCTGATCCAGGGGCAGAACATCTTGACACAGCAGGTTCACTTCCAAGAGCTGCAGCAGGAAGAAGTGGAGCACAGCAGCCAGACCCAAGCCACACCCACCTGGACAAGTTTGAACTTGATAGATCTGGACCTGGTGCTAAGGTAATAACTGCATCAAAGCGCTACACCAAAGGTCAGAAGACAGTGCTATACAAAATGACAAAGAGAAGGAGCAAACTGCATTCTCAGGCCCCAAGCCCACCCAGAACAAATGCAAGAGATGCTAACAGAGGAAATTGGAAACCACACACCTGAAATCTCCTAAATAATGATGTCTGAAGTAAAGAAACAACTTTAGAATGGTGTAGAGGAAACCAGATAAGAAATAATCTCTGAAGTAAAAAAAAAAAGGAAATGATAGCTATAATGAAAGAATTGTTAAGTGCTCCTAAAGAAGACACTGATACAAAAATAGAGCAGAATATAAAAATGATGGAATCCTTGAATGAGGAACATAGGAAAGAAATAGAATGTGTGAAGCAGATTCAAAGCAATATACAGGAAATTAAAACCTCAATCACAAGCTGGCAAAACTATTTGAATGAAAATAGACTTTCAGACTTTGGAGACACCATTGTAGCTAGTGAAAAGGCAGGAACAGATTTCTAAAAGACAACTAGGATGCAGGGAAAAAATAATTCAACATCTGCAAGATAATGCAAAGATGAATAATGTGAGACTAATAGGTATCAATGAGAAAGAAGGAGTCAATACAAATGATATAGAAATATAGACAGAAGTAATAGCAGAAAACTTCAAAAATATCTGACATTCAGGTAACTGAAGCATAGGGAACTCCAAATAACATCAGCCCAGCTGAAAGCACACCCAGACTTATGATAATTAAGATCCCAGAAATTCAGCACAGGAACAGTATACTAAAAGCCACTTACAGGAAAGAAACAGATCACATTTAAAGTGAAACCCATTAGAATAGCGGCAGACTTCTCTTCACATGCCATCAAGTAAAGAAGAGCATGGAGGAAAGCACAGTACTACAAGTTTTACAAGAAAACAAACTCCAACCCAGACTGATATACCCTGAAAATTTCTCAAGTTTAATGGAGAAGTGAAAAACTTCCATGACAAAGAACAACTAAAGAATTTCATGACAACAAAGCCAACACTACACAGACTGCTAGAAAATATTCTAGAGAGGGATCAAAATGACCACAACACCATGAATGACAACAGAAAGATCCCAAAAGATAGGTCAAACAATTAAACACAAAAGAAAGAGAGGTATACAACAAGTAAATAACATGTCAAACACAAGTTAGTACATCTCAATTATAATCATCAATGTAAATGGACTCAATTTACCAATTAAAAGAAATAGACTGGCAGAATGGATTAGGAAACAAAATCCAACAATATGCTATAAAAGACTTCATCTATCGATTGATTGGTTTATCTTCAAAGTTTTGTCCAGCTGATAATTTCAATAGTTCTATGATTTGTGCCTCAGGAACACAACTGTTTTCATGAATCATAAGTAATGCCTTGTCCTGGCTTTATGGCTTACTGATTTAGAAATAAATTTTCTGCAAGATTAGAATTCAGAGTAGATGTTGTCAAAGTCCTTATCAATTTGTTTTTTGTTTTGTTTTGTTTTTTTGCTGTTGTTATTTTGTTTTGTTTTCTGTATTTCAGGGAAGGGCCTACAGGGTGTTCAAGTTCTCACTACTAGATCAGACTCATAGTGATTCTTCTGTTTACAGCCTCCCAAATGCTGGCATTATTGTCATATGCCACTACACCCAGTTTCAATCCCTGTCTCAGCATGCCCCGTGGGTGGGGCCAGCATGATAGGCCCAAGGATCAAACTCCCAGCCCCTGTTCCTGCTTGCAGGCACTTTAATCTGCTGAGCTATTTAACCAGCCCTCCTTATCAATTTGTAAGTGGGGAAATTAGAGAAATCATGTACTAAAAAAGGAAAATATTTTACACTATACATTTTAGTTTTGGAATACATCCATCAAATAAACATGTGTGGGGCCAGGGAGATGGCTCAGTGAAATAAGCACTTCCTTGGCAAGTGCAGGGCCTGAGTTCAATCCCTGGTTCTGCAAAAAAAAAAAAAAAAAAAAAAAAAAAAAAAAAAATTGTATATTTTTCTTAAATTCTGTAATTATTTTAAAGAAAAACTCATTTAAATCTCATTTGCTAATTGGTGAATTCTCTTCTAATTCTAGAGAAGTATATAAGAAAACTAAGAAATGTTATTGGTAAATATCACTTTTTGTGTTATGTTCTAGATATATCTTTAAAATAGGTATTTAATTGAGGGATCTTCATTTGGCCTCCGATCTGCTTCTTGATTTTGATTTGTTTTTCTTTTTCATGTAATAATGTTTAGGTTTGGATTTTGGTTATGTAGCTTTTACTGTTTTCAACATGAAAATATGTGCTCTTGTATTTATTATTCTTTTGTTTTCAACACTGCTGCAGTCTGAAATTTCACACTTCTTGTTACTTGTTAAATCCTAAAGTACTATGAGTAGGTTTCAGACCATTGCTCTTGATCCTTCATTATGTCTTTTAATTCAATGAGAATTTTTGATGTACATATATGTGACATGCATGACAATCTTTACTGCTCTCTATGTCATCAATTGTATGAGTTATGAACATCATGCATTTCATTTTATATAAAAAGGACGTCAGTAAGAATAAAAACATTTGAATAAGGTATTTACAATGAATATCTTTGAAAAGTTCTAATATCCATAATGTATAAGAATTCTAAATTAATAGCCAGAAGAAAAAAGTTATTTCCCAAAGTAAAAGGATTGACACTACAAACCAAAACATATACAAATGGTCAATAGCCATGAAAATGTCCTCAATCCATTTAGTTGTTAGGGAAATATTAGTTAAAGGCATAATTAATTACCATTTCATAGTGAATAGGATGCCTAAAATTACATTGACAGTGGCAAAATGATGACATGGAATAACTGAAGAATCTCACATTGCTCATACGACTCTAAAATGTTTCAAATATGTTGGAAAAATTATATCATCTTATAAAGTTCAACATATGCTTTATGACTCAGTGATTCCTCTTCTTGGTATTTACTGAGAGAGAAGTGAATTATACATACAGAAAGACACATAGAAAGACTTGTACAAGAGTATTTATAACAATTTTATCCATACAGATATGAAATTGCAAACAATTCAAATGCCCATTAACAAAGAAGTGGATATGCAAGTTGTGGTTTAATTATATAATCAATACTACTTGACAATTAAAGAGATGAACTATTGATAATACTCAGCAACTGAATGAATCTCAAAAATAGGTTGAGCAAAAGAATTCAGATACTTCA